>DWQX01000307.1:0-48223 GCA_018245475.1 Pharmacophagus antenor | reverse complement strand
CGGTTTACCGCCGCGGGGTTTTTAGTGGGTAGCCCCTGGAAATAATTCTATTTCCAGGAAAAGTGCCCTTCTCAGGGTGCCGGTAGCCCCCACACACGCCTCCCCCTCCCACTTGGTACGGTGCAGCAATGCATTTTCCCAGCGCAAACAAAAAAAAAAAGGCGTGTGAGTACGGGTGTCAACTCCGCTGCACATTTCTTGAGTACAATTGTGGGTATGCTATCCGGTCTACTAGCGTTCCGGACATCGAGTGACTGTAGTTCGATACGCACTCTGCCGCTGCTGCTACTGAATTCGGTGAAGTTTGCGCTGTTAGTTTTATTGACGACTATTACAGTTTCATCGAAACTGGTGGAATCCAGTGATCCGCGAGCTATCGTTCGATACGCACATCACGTTGCCTGATTTTTACGTCAGGCATGAAACAGCCACGGTGTGGAAGTGGCTGTGCGTTACAGTCATCGATCCGGAAGTTGGCCACGAAGAGACTTGCCAGGATATCACCTTTCTCCTGCGGAGTGTGAACTACGGCACCATCCGGACATCTCAGCAGTGGCAGCGAAGGCTGGCAGAAATTTTTTGCACGGCTGTAGTCGTACGCCAGTAGCTACGGGAACCCGTAGGATGCTGGACTAGCTCTTGGCCAATGCGTGCAATGCGCTTGGCATCCGCGCTTATCTAAGCCTTCATGCAGGACATGAAAACTTTATTATAGGCTGCTTTCAGTGAAAGGACATCCGGAGATTTAAGAGCGCGGCCCCTGATCTAAGAGCGGTAAGCAGCCTGTGTGGAGGAAACGGCATTTGCACTTTTGCGGTTGAACCAGAGGTTGCGACTGCCTTTACTGACGAGGTCAGAAAATGGGATGTAGTATTCCATTCCTATAGTAATCTCGTCAGTAACGGCAGCGGTGGCGCCTGTAAGGTCCGTATCACTGAAACAGCGCTGTTTCCAAGGGATGGACGGAAGATAATCGCGAAAGCCATCCCAGTCTGCTGACCCATAGTGCCAAATGCGGCGTTTGGTCACCGCTAAGGGCGGCGATTTGGCTTGCGGCACTTTGGAGGATTTCAAGCAGTGGTCAGACGAGCCCAAAGGCGCACTGACCTCGACCTGATGACCCTCTGGATGGGTCGTTAATAGAAGGTTCAGCAAGGAAGGTGCTTGACTGACTATATCTGGGATCCTGGTGGGCTGATCAACCAGGTGAGTCATGGGTAAGAGCGAACAAGGCGGCAGAAATCTCGGCGTGGTCAGTTGTGGAGGAACCCAGCCATACTCTGTGTTGAGGGTTGAAGTCGCCCAAAAACACTGTCTCTGCGCTGGTAAACTGCGCCTGCGTTATATCCGCCGCCCGGCTAAGATGATTGAATAGTCGAGTTGTCTCCACATCGCCAGAATGGGGTCGGTAGAGGCACACGAAGACTCTAACCCGAGGGTCCCCATCGACTTGCACTCCGAGGATGGAGAGGGAGGAGTCTTCCAAGCAGCTTAAATGACGACAGCAAACATCCACCCGAACACACAAGCACACACCGGCTTTCGCTTTGATCTTTCTTTTTGCTCTTCAAGTACGTAGCCGGGATAGTGGAGGTAACTTGTGTCAGCGGGCGGAAGTATTTGCTTCTCCGTCAGAAACAACATTGCCGGTTGTGTTGTCTCAAGATTTTCGTGGGACAGCATTGAGGTTTGAATAGAGTCCGCATATGTTGCAGAACTCAACCTTAAACAGCGGGGGTTTTTTTTAGTAACTAGCTCGAAATGTTAACAGTATTTTGTGGTTTTTAGGCTATTCAGAGTTCTTTAATGTTATCACAAAATGAATTATGTAGTATCATCAAGAACGTTATCATGATATTATAGAAGTAAAGTTTTTGAAACATTAAACTTTATATTAATTTGCTAATTTTTTGTAAAATATTGTTTCCATTGTATAGTTATTTTGTGTACCTTACATATTGCATTTTCTATAATCATTATAATTTTTAATATTCTAAAAATACGATAATTTTCTTTTAGATAAAGCGACCATATTTTCACGTGAAACCATTGGAAAGATGCCAACTCAAGAATTGGAAGTCCTACCTGGAGTGGGAAAAACAACATGGCACATTCAAACGAGCTCTTGTTTTGCACGAGAGGTGTCTAATAGCGTGTGCACTTTATGAAGAGTTTTGGATGAGGGTTTGTAAATTAAGAAATTAGTGTTCTATTTTCTATTCTATAAAATAGAGAATATTGTCTTTATGTTGACCTTTTTTATTAATAAATAAAATTTATTATTCTGTAATATTACTTTCTGGTTACAGTGATTTGCAATATATTTTTCATATTTACATGCATTTAATTGCGTCTCTAGTTAGTAAAATTCCTCGAGGAGCGCGTGGAAACGCAACCAGAGCTGGTATCGGTGGAGCGCGAGGTGCTGGAGCGCGCATGCACCGTGCACCATCTGGACAAGCCAGACCTGCATCTCTACTGGGCACACTTCGAAGAAGAGCACGGCAACGCTGCTAAAGCAGCGGAAATACTCGACCGCATTGAGAAGTCCTGCCCCAATCTTGTTCAGATACAATATCGGTAGGTTGAAATAATTTTTGCAACACTTATTAAAATTCAGTCAATGATAGATTGGTTGTATGTATTTGTATTTATACACATATGAAAAAAAAATATACGTCTTCATTTTTTAATCGGACCTAAGACGTCGTTTCGCATTGTAACATTTAAACAGTTTCGGTATTCATTGTCGCCACAAGTAGTTACAATTGACTCTAAAGAATCGAAACAGCTTAGTTTTCCAGGTTAATATAATGCTTTTTTGTTTTGATCCCTTATATTATTTATATAAACACAAATTATTATTTCATTATATTCTAGGCGTGTTAATCTGGAGCGCAGACGTGGTGATTACGACAAATGCTGCCAGCTGTACGAGGGCTATATTGCGGCGGCTAAAAACAAGGCGATTGCGTCCGCGCTGTCCGTCAAGTATGTGCGATTCCTGTTCCACATCAAGCGGGACGCTTCGGCGGCTAAGAAGGCGATTGACGATGCCATAGCTAAGGATCCGCTCAACGTGAGGCTGCACATGCAGAGATTGGACGTAGCGCTGCACACGCCCGGCACACCCTATGAAGTTTTAGAAGGTACACTATTACTAATATACAATATATGATAAATAGAAAAAAAAGACATTTTTATATTGCCATCTGCTATATATTTACATGTAACATATAACTTACTGATAATCAAAACAACTACATTTTTCTTTTTTTAGTTGTTTATAGTTTGTTCACTATACAACGTCCATTTAGGTACATTTACCTTTGAAATGTGTGAAACAAATCAAATTTATTGTGTGAATCAAATTTATTAATTCTAGGCATGGTAATCTTGGTCAAATTGTTGTTGAGCAGATCTGGCGATGTCGTATGAGCGTCAGGAAGGCGCAGAGGTGGAGAGCACCGCGCTGATGGCGTGGCGGCGGCGCGAACTGGCGGAGGAGTTCGGACCGGCCGCGGCCGCGCGCCGCGCGCATCGTCACGCGCGCACGCTCGCTAAACACCTGCGTAAGCGCGCGCGCAAGGACAAGCATGAACAACCGCCCCTACCCACGTGAGTACAACTGTCCCGTAATATCTTTCCTAACACCAATAAGGAATTAGCATGTATTTGAATAGATTAAAAAAAACATAAGGTAGTTTGCATTCAAATCATTTTATCCAATTTTCGATTCCGTTTTTTTTAAATATCAGTTTTACAAAATAACAAAAAAATATAAAGGCATAATACGTTATTTGAAAAAAAATTTGGTCATTAACTCGTATTATACTAACACTTTATCACAGGAAGCAATTTCTAAAGAACAGTATTTGCAGACAAATGATCGCGCACTATATCTTGTCAAGATAATGGATACTTCATATGAAAATCAAGTAAAGTAATTATAAAAACACATTTTCCTTTTCTTTTACAGAGTGTCAACAGATTCAACAAAGAAAAAAGATGGTAGTGGCATAACGAACGCGACCGGCGCAGCCACCACCACCGGCGGCAGCACGTACTACCAGACGCCGGCCGCTACCGCGCAGTCCTACGACCAATCCTACGCACAACCCTATCAGCCTCCGTGGGGATACCAGCAAACCACTGGCCCTTACCAACACCACCCGCATCCTTGGCCGCAGTACCCAAATTATTACTAAAACAACTTTATCTCGACACATCAGGAATTAACACCACTGTTATAAGAAAACTCGTAGTATCATAAGCGCATTGAATTATCGAAAATTTAACTAGCTTTTATTTTGAATTAATAAGGAAAAAATGTTTCAGAGTTAACTTTAATTTTGATGTAAAATTTTGGACTTCAAATAAAAGTATGTTATAGTAACTTGTATTTATCTTTGGAACATTTATCAAACCTTGATGGTTGTGATGACATAAAATCTGGGAAAATATAGCTATTAAAATAATTATTTAAAAAAAATTTTATCTGCATAGTCTTTCCTAAGAGTTTTCACATCATCTGTAGTGTAGTAAGCTAACTTTGACTCTGAGATCTTTGGATTGATGTCGGTGCCACATACATGATTGAGGTTGTGGAAAGAATTTTTTGAAGTCTAGCTAGCTACGACACCCACATTGTTATTCTCCCCCTATAATATCTTTGTATTCTGGCAATCGTACAATAAGAGTCAAAGTATTCTGGAAGACGCGTCACCATTGAAGGAAACATTGTCTTAATGCTATGTAAAATAGAAGCAAAAGTAAACCCATTGTAAACAAAGAAAATTTATTTACTTGTTTTAAAAAGCTTTAATGCACAATATTTTGCATACAAAGCGAAAAGTCACATAGCAGTCAATTTGTACATGTAAAGCGAAAACTTTAAAAGTATGTTAAGTTTAATACGGACTTTACTACCTATACTTTTGCGGTACAAACGCGTTGATAAAGATCTGTTTGAGAGATAACGATGATGAACTTTCATATTTCATACTAAAACGTTTAGCAATGGTTTTTCGACTTCAATGATATTTATTAACAATACATTTATTATTACAATTATCAAGATTTATTGAGATTTTAGTGGGGTTATGTAGGGCCATTAAAATAAAATATCACATTTAAACATTTATTAATAAGTGTAGTAATCCAGACTGGAAAATAACATATCTTTACATCATTCCTAGTAAATTGCACGTATGTTTTTTTTCGATTTATTAACGATAGTTTTTATATGTGATGAGGATATATAATATTCACATTGGCTGGATTTTCTATCAAAAAATATAATACAAAACTCGATGATGGAAAAGTTTCTTGAGTATTGGATTTCATTTTTCAAATATTATATAACATCAAAACCATTAACCATAAATTTATTCATAACCTATATTATGTACATAAGACTACTTCCATTAGTATACATAAATCTTAGTTGGTAAATTTATTTAACAAACTGTAACCTAGTTGAATGTAGAGTGTTACATTCAATATATTATTTATATTACAAAAACTCAACTATATAGATTTATTTGAGTTATAATATATTTGGAATCTTCCTTCTATACCATACAGTCTTATACACGCAACAGTATTAACATAATTCTAAGCATTAAAGTTTGTCGCATAAATGCATTTATATATAAAAGTTCACATTGACTTGGTAACATTCAGGTCTCATTAACTAACACGTTGAGAGCCACGGCAGTCATTAGTGACTGACAGTTTAACTATGATATAAAACAAAAATAAATATAATTTCAAGTTTTTACCTAAAACTTGTTTACTCAACTTAATGTTTATAAAATAATGGGTTCTATTAATAATAGTACTTAAACATATTTTTTTTAATTTAAAAGATTTTATTTTAACCAGGTAAATATGAAAACATACAAATCCCATCTATTTTGTCAGTATTGCCCTTCGCTGTGCTATAGCACGATACCATCGCGCTTATAAATTATGCAGGTGCTCTGAAAAGGATTTTTCTTATGAAGTCGCGTGGCATTCCACGTGTTAACGTTCTAAAACATTATTACCTAATATACGTAAGCATAAGTAATATGCCGTAAAGGATGTTTTTGTGGTCTATTCTAGAACGAATAAACACAAATGTAGTTCTTGCTACATAAATCAATGAACCCTTGCTAGCACGTTAGCGAGGGTTTTCATCATGAACACGCTGCCTTAGCCGCTTTCACAGCTGCAAAAAAAAAAATTCTGAGGGTCCTATTGACGAGTATTGAAAATGGCAGTGGTTGTCTGCCATTATATTTATTATACTTATATACTAGTTAGTTGTTACATAGTTCGACTCAATGGAAGGCTAATTAATGATAATCGTTTCGAAATGTATAACATAGCACCATCTGGTCGCAAATTACAACGGCAGAAGTATTGTTGTAAAAAATATATTAAATCTTTCCGGAATTTTTAGTAATGTGTTATAAAATTAATCTATGATTTTACAAAATGTACACCATACTTTTTATAAATACAAATATAGTAGATAATGTTAATTACCATTTATAAGAAATGCGTATGTAATGGCATTATTACCAAGAATTATTTAAAACGCGAACAAAACAATTTAGTTATAATGCCACTAATACACAGATACAAGATTTTTTGATACCATAATATCCCTTTAACTACCGCGTTGGCGTAGTGGTTTACCGCTAACCTTGTAACTGTTGGTCCCAAGATCGATCCACAAGAGTAGCGGAAGTGTCGATAGTGTAAGAGTATTTTTCTAGTCCGCCTAACTAGCTACCACTCCTAACACTTTTAACATCACCTGACATTGAGGTCATGTGTTGATAAATAAAATCCGCCATTGTTAAGAAGCAAGATTGATATCTTCTTTGATTACGTATGAGACTGCGACTTACCCTCGCGTTCCTTCCGCCGCAGTTTTTTCCTACGCCGGTCGATGGCGGCCAGTTCGGCCTTCACCGAATGATAGACCTTGCGCAGATCTGATAGCCGCGACGTCAGCACGTTGATGCGTTTCTGACAGTCCCACGATGGATCTAAAACAATTAAATAAACCTTTGCAATCGATACTTATTTTGTGTATTGACTTTGGTGACGATAAGAGTCACATTTCCAGTGCAAACGATTAACTTTATTAACGCCATACTTTTATATATAAGGTCATCGAGTAGTTTATTATTAACTCTTTGTACGGATAACTTCGAAGCAGAGCTATTTGAAATGTAACTTCGAATTACCTCGAATTAGATGGCAATTTTTGTCATCTGTAGTCCTTAATCGATATAACATGACTATTTTTGTATCCACTGCTCGGAAATCCTTTTCTCATGATATGAGAGAAAAGTTCTTAATCCTTCACGTTGACCAAGAGCGAGTTAATCGATGCCGCACGTCATCGAAAGATGTTCTTTGAAACAATCCTTTTTCGCACAATTTTCCTTCAATAAATGCCAAAGCTCAAGATCAAACTCACGCATTTTCGATATAACGCGGAATTCACAAAAACTTACTACTATTATAGCTAAAGGGTTATATAATACGGTGTAATAAAACATGTATGATTTCCTCGGCTCATGTTATTCCATGTAAAATGAGGATGTTTATGCTCGATTATATGCAATTTTTACATTAATTTATCTACATTCAAGTTATAGGTAAAATTTTATCTAAAATAACAGTGAATAGTATTCACTGTTCAAAGTATTATTATAATTTGTGTTCCATGATTAATAAATATTAACTGCTATGTTAATTGTCTCTATCCGAAAGTTTTTTTTAAGTAATATTAACAGTAACATACCCAGGTCTACAATAAAGTTGTACTTAAGAGTGGGCTGGTGGGTGTGCAGGCCGTGTGCCGGCGGCAGGTGGGCGTGCGCGTGCTCGTCAGTGTCGCGTCGGGAGCGTCGCGTGCGTCCGCGCCCGGCTGCTGAACTTTCTGACGCTTTGCGGGAGCGGCTCGCTGAAATAAAACCAATAATATAAACCGTATCGTGATTATATTACCCCTAATTTAAGAAAAAACAAAATATGTTCTTTGCATATTGGTATTGGGATCGTGTTATCTTTTTTGTCAATCTGGTGCATATAGTTCTCACATTACAGTAATGAAGTTTTCGGTATATTAAGCATTGAACAAAGATTAAAACTTACATGTAATAATATATAGCACGAGGAATATTACGTACATTACAATAAAGGCGTTAACATTTAGGTGACTGATCAGGGTAAACTATCTATTTTCAAATAAGTTGCTTTTATTTTTCATATTTTATACGACATGTCATACCGGTTAACGAAATTGTCAATAAAAAATACTCCATTTCATTAGACGTCTAATAATAAATAAGTCTGAGGTACTGGCGAAAGATGAAAAATGTATTTTGACTTGTTTTGATGTAAACGATCAGAGGTCAGACGAGTGTTAACATTAAGGTTTTTTTTCAAATTGTACCTTCTAGACTATCGTTATAAAAGTTTATTTTTAATTAAATAAAAAAAAATATTTACGATGTGATTTTTCAATGTCCATGTGAGCGGGGGAGCCATGGCCGTCATCGTCATCCTTCCGCTCAGAAGGACTATCGCGTTCTGATATTCGTCGCTCTCTGTTCATGAAATAGGAAAAAATGTGTTAAATTTTGCTTTACACTTGATTAATAGCGCCCACGATTTAATGGAACGACGTACGCTTAAAATATACGTTATGAATTTGTATTAATAATGTATATTTAAGGCGTAACTATCCTTTTTGTATTTACGAAGATTTTTTCCTCGAGCCTAAAAATGACGATCCTATGTTAATAGCGAGCTTTGGTCTGATATATGAGATAAAGCCAAATTAAGTTAGGATGGATATACGTTTAGTATGACGGTCCTTTTATTATCCACAAAAGGTTAACATTTGACATTAATTTCACAGGATATAAAATGACAATAATGCTGAAGACAGTTAAGCGTGTTTGCCCAAAAACACGACTGCTGACGAGAACATCTCTATGCTGTTATGGCGGCAGATTGATAATTCGAGGATTTTTGGCAAACCTACCGATTTTCAAAAAGCAGTAACATTCTCCAAACTCCAACGCGGGCGAATCTTTACATGTTAGAAGCCATGTGGTTTGTTTTTTTATCTCCTTCCTCTAACATGTAGTATTAGGGACTTCAATGTCTAATTATTTTACGTTTTTTCCTGATTCAATCAATTTTTTCTAGGTTGTCTCTCTTTACTTCTTTTCTCCAACTAAAAAGCACCTTTATTCACATTGTTTTCTATCCTATATCTTGATAGTCATTTTAGTTTTTTAATTTCTAATACATTTTATTTATGTTCTTAGTCTATACATTAAACTCTTATTCACAAATAATCTTACGTGCTTTTGTTAATAAACATCGCAAATTTTCTTTACTTATTTTTACTAACTTTCCGTTTTTCTTATTGTATATGAGCTATGTATTTAGAAAATTTTGTAAATTTATTACGTGTTTGCTTATTGTTTGAAGGCGTGTGGTTATACACTGGCAACATAGAGACAATTAAATATTATTACCGTTGCGGAGACATGTCGAGACTGCTGTCGGGAGTGGTGGGCGGTGTGTTGTCGAGGAGCGCGTGACGCCGCGCCCAGCCAGCAGGCGCCGCGCCCGCCGCCTCCTCAGCCGCGCAGCCAGCCGCTGAGCCCATGCCGCCCACCTCGCGTGACGCGCTGGTACTGCCACGGTCTTCAACTTAATAACAAACGTCATAAATTGGTTTTTGAAAACGTGCAGTATGTTTATCTGTTAATAAGTAATATTACCACAACAATGCGGTGCTAGGTATATAACACCAAAATGCGCCGAACACCTTGAGGATAAACTAGTTACAGTGCCTTATGAATATAGGCACTACTGTGATACCCACATACAAGTCTACCAAAAGGATAGACATTATACTCTATATATATAATTAATAAATTCATCAACGGTTTGGGAATATCCACGTTATTATTCTGTATATTTAAAAAAAACTGAATTTTGATATTAATAAAACAAACAGTTTACACGGCATAATTACAAGTATTTGACAAACTTTTTGAATGAGAGTGATGCGGAGGTGCGCAGGCGAACGGCAACGTGTGCTTGAGTCTCGGCGGCGCGGGCTCAGCATCCGGAGCCGGAGAGCCAGGGATCGTCTCCTCGCACAGCAACAACGATATATTGCTATCCTCCTCTACACCCGCCGCACAAGCGACAGCCGCAGTCGTCGCAGCACTGCTCACACTCGGTCGTCCGCTGCCCGCTACCACTACGCTCGCACCTAGCAGTTATACAAAAGATAAATTATTACAAATACACGTGTACGCCTGTAATTTGTACACATATTAGAATACATACTCATTCAACATTCTTAGAATACATTTTGATAATAATATACTTTAGTTATTCGAAATAAAGGTTAAAAAAACTAATATAAACTTTCGAAGTTAATATGGAATTGATGAACTTGGCATTAGAATGATGATTATACTACACGTCATTAAACTAGTGATGTCATCAGATTTTGCGCCTTTTAGTTTGGTTATAAGCTGCAGGTGTATCACTCACTATGCTTCCTTTCGTTCTTGCACGCGTCCTCCAGCATAAGCAACGACTCGCCCGCGCTCCACTCGCCGGGCGACTTGCCCGCGTGCAACGCCCGCGCGCCGGACACTTCGCAACTGCTACTGTTAGCCCATTCATCCATCGATACTTTGTCAATAATTAACCTAGGAGAGAAACATTAGAATATAATTAGTCACATACATTTACTCTACTTGTAATTAACTAAATGCGTGCATCCATCGGGTGTGTCCACAAACGGATTAGTAAAAACGATTCTTCACGCTTTACTTCATATTTGTAATGACTTTTTTTCGTAATTTAACTTTGTGAATATTTTCGTGTACTTGAAATAATAAACAAATTGCTTTTAATGACATAACATTGTATTAAAATATTTACCTTCTATCAGAATCATCAGAGTCGCTAGTTTCACTTCGATCTCCAGGAGGAAATGGAGGTAGAGTAATGTTGGCGGCAGATTGGTTAATCTGACTGGAAAGTTTTTGTATGGTATCGCTAAGGACCTTATTGTTTTTCCCGGGCGCGCTGAGAGGTAAGTCTGCAACGCTCTTCCGTCTCTCTAAGATGTTTAGTGGACTTTGCAACCGCGGTGGGGTAGGTTCTTTACTCTTAACTTTCTTCATTTCAGCGAGATTTAAATCGGTAAAGTTAGACGGCTCTCCAAATATTGAATCAATCATAGGAAGAGGACTGATTTTCTTCATTGGCTCAATCTTAGTCATTGATTTTGACGGTTCTAGTTTAACGAGAGGTTTAACTTCAGGAGATATAGGTGATGGTTTGTCGTCTTCTTTCGGCATTAGAATAGGTTTGTTTGGTGTAATAGGTCTTTCAGTGGAATGTATTGGAGGAGGAGACATCGATAATCTTTTAGCGCTATTAATAGCTTTGAGAAGCTTTTCAGCTATTTTAGGTCCTTCAGATTGTAACAGAAAGGCAGGAGGTGGTTCTGGCAGAACGTCGATACGTGCAGGGCTATCAGGTTCAGACTTATCTTCTTCTGTATCAATAAGGGGACTAGAAGGTGGCTCCAATTTTGAAATAACTGGCTCCGGATCCAATTTTTCGATTTGTAACTTCAAATTTTCTTTCTCTTTTGGTTCATTTGTTGGTAATGGAATTGAGTGTAATTTGACTGGTTCTTCCTTATCAAGCGGAAGTATTATTTTATTTGTTTCTTTAGTTAGTTCCAAAGAAATTGTTGTTACAGGCTTTGTGGGAATAATTTCTGCATTATTTAAAGTAGGTGATTCTGGTTTGATTTCAAGTGGTGGAGTTTTTGGCGGTACAGGAATGTCCATTATTTGGTGTTCGGTAAGAACAATAACAACTTCTTTATCTGGTTCAATATCTTGTATTTCTTCTTTGATTGGTTCTGGTACTTCCGCTATCTCAAGAATTGGTACTTCAGAGCTTTGTGCAATTTCCTCTTTCATTTCCTCATTTTCGTCCTCCGAAGACTGCTCATCATCAGCTGGGCTATCGGGTGAATCATCTATTAGTTCCCTTAATTTATTGACTTTACTCTTTTTCGAATAAGTTTCTTGGTTCTTAGCTGGAGTAAATCCTTCAAATATAGGACCTGAACTACCTTCACCCGGGCATGAATCATCGTCAAGGGAGAAGAGGCCATCTTTAGAATCTTCTTCTGGACTCTGTCGTCCCGGTATATCTCTGGTTGCAACAAAATCCCTGAAGGGGGATAAAGATGGAGATCTTATTGAGGATGTTCTCGGTCGTAAAGGATCTTCAGATATTTCTTCACTTAAAGACTTTGATAATGTTGATGTATACTTGCTCGGAGAAATGTCATCGAATATACGATGAGTACGTTTCTTTTTTTCATCGTGAAGTTCAAGTTCGAATGGCTCTGGTTCTTTAAACTCATATACGTCTTCAGGTTGTTTTTCCGGTTGCGGTGGGTCAGGCGGTTGAATGGACATTTGGATAGGACTAGTAATATTATCTTTCTGTGGTTCTGATTTGGAGGCTTCTTCCGACTCCTGTTTTACGGTGTGCAGCCCTTTGAGCTCAGATCGGATTTCATTAAGATCATAGTCTCTTCCTTGATGTTGATGACTAGATACATTGATTCGAGGTTTTTTAGCAGGGGATGCCATTGATGGTGTTGAGATTGTTCTCGCAGGTCTCTTACGAGGCTTACTTGAACCACTGCTGTCACTAGATTTTGCGTCTTTGGACCTGGGTGGAGCTGGAAAACAGCGGTTACTTCAATTATTGCAGTATACAGTTTACGATGTTTATGTACGAAGTAGTTCATAAGTACTATGTTACACATACATTATATAAAAGAGTAAACTATTTATTATTATGAAACAAACATAGAACTTTTTGATGGAAACTGATAAAACTTTACATATATTCACAAATTTTAAAAGCTTTTACCAGATACCATTTAACATGTATCTACTATATATACTTATGATACAAATAGTATTATGCAAAAGAAACTTACTTTTAACGTTGGTTTTTTCATCAGATTTTTTTGTTGACGGTTTAATGTCGTCATCACTATCCGAGTCGCTATCAGAGTCAGAGCGGGCCGATGATTCTGTAAAAGAAGTGTCTATTGTTCACTTTATGTAATATATATTGAAATATTAACAGGAATAGAATGTTTACATCATAAAGCCGATCTTACCTTCTGTTCTTTTAGTTCTCGCTCGTCGGCTTAAACTTGTATTCTGTAAGTGTAATATTTAAAAAAGTATATATCATTAACTAATTGTAAAGGTGAATATTTTATATAATGGATCTAATAATACAATTTTATTTAAGTGCCATTAGAATTATTTAGATTAATATTTCCAGATCAGAACAACCATCAAAGATGTATAAATTTATATTATATCGCGTAGTGATAGTAATTGTCTACATAATTTATTAAAAGTAGTGATTTATTTTTTTTATAAGTCATCGCCCTGGGCTACTGTTTCATTATTTCAATCGTTGTTTTTTTAGGTAGTTACCATAGCGTTTGGATATGAGAGCCTGAAGGTGTGGCTTGTGTCCCTCTACGGGCGACGGTGATCATTTATAAGTAAACCGTTTACCTACCTTTGGAGTAAAAAATGTAAACAATGGTATATACTTTTTTGTTGCGCGCATCGTGTTGCGTGACGTTGAGGGCGATGCGTTGCGGCTTGATCCACTCGTCGTAGCGCGTGTTCCACCCTGTGTAGTGCACGCGCAGCATACCCTCTGACGATATCTCGATAACTTTCGCCTCGTATGTAACCTGTATACCAATAATTAGAAAATCATCCCACAAGATTTTAATAGAGCCTACGATCTATTTACAAAATACATAATCTTTTTTAATTAATGCTAACATATACAAATAGTAACAAATTATTACACCGATTTATATACACATGTATGTAGTGCACTATTTATTATGATTTTACATTTTATGAATGTACTAAAAATTTATTTATTGGTCTACATTAAAATTGGACTAATAGATTGAGGAAATTTCAGATTCTGTTACTGTTTTTTTAGCTTGCATGAACAATAAAATAAATTTGTGATATTTGAATAGCTCAATAACTATTATTTCATTAGCTTCACCACAATGATTTCTATACACCACGTGTACAAATAATTAGTTATTAAAAACGTAAAAGGATTCCAGTTCTTTGCCATATTGAAAATATATATTTAAAAAATGTACCTTTGACTCTGACTGCGTGGGCCCATAGTAAACTTTTAGTTTATCACCAACTTGTGCCTTTACATTAGCGCCTCCAGATCGTGTTGATTCACTCATAGAAGGTCTGTGAAACAAAATTATTATTAATTTATTACTTAATAATTATACAAGTTTCCCATGACAGATATTAATCTGCCGTTCAAATATTATAAAATGAATTGTTAGTACCAATAATCGCCGTCATCATAGGAGATTAAATGAAAAGTGTACATGCTGCAGTGGACATGCTGCAGTGGACATTTCGCGGTAAGTTATAATTTTGTATAAAAATATCGATTTTTTGGAAGCCTTACTCAGTACTCTTTCTCTTACGAGGTCTCTTGCTACTGTTAGAAGCGATAGTGTTGCCACTGCTCGCAGAGTTTGCACTCTGGCTGCGACGATTTTGCATTTTCTTCGTGGGGCCGCACCTGCTGTAATATGAAATGTATAATATATTTGATTTTTTCATCAATGTTAAGTTCTTGTTCGTGATACAATAAAATTTAATGACCTATTATTTATAGCTGAACATTTAAAAACCATATAAAACGAGAATATACCAGAACAAAAAAACATCAATTATTTTTAAAACGAATGTAACATCTAATCAAATTTCAAAAGAAAACTCTGCTTTATGCTTGTATTGTGCTCATACGTTTCGCATTAAATATCTGGAACTGTTATTGATCACGATGATTTCTTGTTTTTGTTGTTTTAGTATTACAATAAAAAACGTTGCCCATGGTAATAAAAAATCTGTAAGTAAATAATTGATCACCTAATCATAGAATAAAAGAGACTATATCATTACAAATAATGATAAACACAGCTTCAACTAAGAGAAATTTCTTTCTGAAACCCATTGGTTACATATATTATATATTTGTTATATATATAGTTTGAGTTTATGTTATGTGTTATCCTGACCTGGACGCCCGACCCGAGCTGTCGCTGTCGGTGGAAGCGTGTGGCCTGCGCGATGCTCGCGGTGCGCAAGCACTCGCGCCCTCGCTCACTGAAACTATACATTTTCATGTACACATATAAATATGTGACCAGTGAGTGAGACGGGATTACCTATTACCCGCCCTGATGGCGGATAATGATAATATACAACCCAATTGTACAATTGTTTTTAATCATTGTTTGCTTAAATTATATACATTAGTTAATAGTAAAACGTTTCGTCAATATATGGCATTTTAATAAAAAAATAATCTAAAACATCTCAAATTCTTTTTCTAAAAAAAAAACGAACATTTTTTTTGTTTAAGCTCTCAGTTATTGGGTTATTGTTCGGAATAATTTTTCTAGTATTACTAATATAAATTGGGATTTTTTTATCCTATCATAATTTTTAAATAATCTCTTAAGGCCTAACTTTTTTCTTTTTTTGTGGTGACCTTAATATTTTTGTTTTTATACAATAATTACATTTATTGGATATTTAAGTGATAAAATATGTCGACTTAAAAGCACATTTAAAACTTACTTTTGGATAAGAAAGGTCTTCTCTTAGGCGTTCTCTTCTCGTGCGCGTCCGTCTTGGCGACAGAGTGGCTTCGTGTCTTTGATTGTGAGCGGGGCTTTATAGTGCTTTTTTCATCGCTGGTACTTGTTGATGAGCCTTTGTCCTTTTCTTTTTCCTTCTCTTTCTCTTTTTCTTTGTCTTTCTCCTTCTCTTTTTCTTTATCAATCCTTTTGTAAAAAATTAATGTTTATATTTTTTTTATATTAATACCGTTTACTTTAACTTATGCTTGAAATTATTTATAATGTCCGGTTAAATTTATAAGTATGTAACATTCTGATTATGTAATGAACAAAATAAATTTTATTGCATAAGTTGTACCTGTTAGTTTTTAACAAAATGTAATATATTATATTTACTTGGGTGCTGTAACGATAAGTGGTTGATTATCAGCACTATCTTCTTCGTCGCTGGCGCGCACCTTCTCTTTCGGTTTTTCTATTTTCTCTATTTTGTCTTCTTTTTCACTCTTATCGCTTTTTTCTGTTTCACTCTTGTCCGAATCTTTTTCTTTGCCACGCTACATTAAAAGATGTTAATGAAAATACAGATTTCTTTTAAAAAAAGTGTTTTCAACAATAATAATTTGATTTGTTATATTTACTAATGTCACAAGTTGTAAATTTGACTGTTATGCTTAAATGCAATATTTACTAACATAATAAAACTGAAGAGTGTTTTTTATTAGAACAATTTTGTTTTTACAGCCTTAATCTTGAAGAATATTACAATAAAACATACAAACGCTCACTCAGAACATAGAACAAATTTGTTACTAAAGAATGTTAGTAATGGTGCCAAGATTATTTTTTTTACTTTGTAAGAACCGGCGAGCGTCTATGTATGTGTATACCTGTGCGGGCGTGCCAGTAGGTGTAGAAGAAGCGGAGGAGGAAATAGGAAGCTGCTTGTCGCGGTCGCGTATCAGCGATCGGCCGGCGGGCGGGGTCCGCGCGCCACGAGGATGCGCCACCAGCGTCACGCCAAGCTTGCGGTAAAAGTCCTCGAAGCTGTGCAGGAATCTAATGCACGTGGATATTTAATAAATAAATATTGACCAACTCTGATGTGTAAATAATCAATGTTCAAGTGCAACATGACGTCATCGTTGACGTGGAGACGTTATTTCCCTAATTTTGTACCCAAAATCAGCTGTTACTTGTTAGATGAATCGTCAGCAGATTGCAATGTTAAGAAAAATAATTAATTATAATTTTTTCATTAAAATATTTCTTTAAATATTTGACATTTTTTTGCAAAAAGTTGGGATTAAAGACTATATAATTGTGTTTGAAAGAAAAGTCTTGAGTATTAGTTAAAATAAATGCTTAACACTTCGTTATAATACATAAGACATCTCTTATGATTGAAAAAAAAAAATGGCACAGTAATTATAAAATTAACACAGCTAAATGCCTAGCGCGTTTCTATTTTATTCTAGACGCCTTTAGTCACTCACTTTTTATATGCTTGTTTACAAAGGTTCGTTATGCTTGTGGTTACTGGATGAAAGCCCATTTTGTCGGCAATTGTCTTCCACTGATTTTGGTTTGTTACACGGTTGTAGCCTCCCAATTTTTGTACAACCTGATAATATATCATAGATCATATTTAGATATTTTTGATTAGACTTTCAATCTTTGAGTGTCAATTTTACTTAACACATTATAAATTTCCATTATGATATAGATAAATATTGCTTTTCCTGCTTAAATGGTATTAAAAATAAATTAATCGTTCAGAAGATAATAATTTTGACATATTGTTTGCTATACAGGATTTTATATTTCGAAAATGGCTGTAAATTACTTACGCGAAATAGTCTATACAAATCGATATCCCGATTAGCAATAGTGGGATTTCTATTGAGGGGAGTGCCGCGATCATCCATAAACTTGTACAACTGTGCCACGAAGTGATCTTTCTCCTCGCGTGGTTCGTCATCGGAGCTCTGCAATTTGATTACAAATACGTAAAAAAAAAACACTTATTTCTTGCCTGTGTAAAATACTTCATTCTATTTTGAATAAAAGATTGGAATGGTTTTAAGAAAAAAATCAAATGTTTTGTGATAATGGTTTCTCTATAAATTATGTAAAAACTGTTTGATTTATTGATATAGATAATGCATACAGCAACGTTGACGTAAGATCTTTAGCAGTGATACTGGATCGGTTAGGGATTGGGTCAAAATTCTGTTTATATTTGTGAGCGTTTTTAAAACACCGGATAGTGGTAGTTACCGTTAACGAAAATAATTTTATAAGAACTACTGGGTGTGGATTAGCTCAGGGCGATCCATTATCTCCACTACTTTAATGTTGCTACGAGTGAAATATGTAAAAGTATTAGAAATGTGCAAATTTCTCAATATGCCGATGATTTCGTACTTTTTTTCTTCTCGTTGTAATGTTGAGTTTGCAGTAAAAGATCTCAACTGCGCTTGCGAAGGTCTCTGTCGTATACTAATTGACCTAGGTCTACAAATATCAACATCAAAAAGTAAGATTTGTATTTTTAAAAAAGGTGGGTATAAACGTTCAATCGATTTTAAAATAAATAATTCTACCATATTAACAGAAAAGGATGTCAAATACCTTGGATTGTGGCTGGATAGTTTTCCGAGGTGGGGGAGACATATTAATGAATTGGTACAAAAAGTATCTAGATATTTAAAAAATCGGCATCTGCCTGGGGCTTACACCCAAAACGTCTTTATATATTCATTACCCTTAGTAGAATAAATTACGCTAATTTTTATATGACAATAGCTGACAAAATTAAGCTTTACAAGTTATTGGAGGTATTATACGGAACACACCAATTCATGTGATGGTAAGTGAATTATCTATTTTTCTTCTTTTTACACGTAGAAAATATTTATCCGGTAATTTTTGGATTAAATCTAAATCATTAGGAGATAACAATACTTTAGATATATTAAGAAGGTTGTCATCGAGTAAATAGTCCTGTTATTGGGCAACCAAACAATTACCATTGCTTGTATCAAATTAAAATTACGTGCAATACTCTCGCTATTCATATTAGTAAAAAACTTGGGAATTATGGATTAGACATGTGGTTTCGAACACTGATTTAAAGAACATTTTGACTCAATACGGTCAATAGTCACTGCTAAACGTCTATAGCATTGCCATAATCTTAAAACTATTTATACAAATTTTATCAAATCAACAACATCAACGTTGGTATAAAATTTTTACCGATAGTTATTTTACAGATAGTTTAAAAGATAAAAATGGTGGCAGCGCCGCAGTGTTAGACAATTATTCAGGGTGTAATATGAAACTTAGAATTGACTCTGATGTTTCAATTATGAATATCGAATTAATTGCAATAGCAGAAGCGCTCTCATATATTTCATCAATTAATTTAGATAAATTTGTCATTTTATCCGATTTCAAAAGTTTCTTACAACATTTGGCTCGCGTTACCTCGCACGAGTGAGGTGCCTCGATTGCCCACCATATAAAGGAGTCAATTATTATTTTACAGTCATATAAAAAAAGAGTTAAATTGCAGTGGATTCCATCTCACACGCAATTAAAAGAAAATGATGCAGTTGATTTCTTACCTGAACAAGCAACAGTAGGTAGAATTTATATAGTAGTAGTTTTACCCTTTTACACTGACCTTATTAAGAAAATAAAAACTGTAAAATTGTATGGCAAGAATATTTCGATGAGAGATCGGGAATAAACGGTATTTGGTTTTGCACTATTCAGCTACAAATTCCTTAATATCTATGGATACATGAAATTAAATTTAGTAGGAATGTTTTAAATACTATGTTATGGTTGCGTTCCGGCCACCTTCTATCAAATAAGTTTTTTTTTGTGAAAAAGATCCAGCTTCTAAATTGTAATGAGTGCTACTCCACACTTGAATCATCTTGAAGATGTGCAACACATTGATGGAATGCGCCCGGAGAAAAACCCTAAGGACTATCTGGTTCGACCGAAACCAGTCCGACGATGTCGGTGGTATAAACGTCATCCTATCCTGTCCATTGTCAGGCTGTCAGGACGATGTGTAAGATAGCAGACTTAGCCTTAAGAAATCCCTAATATTATGTATGCACGTTTGTTGTATAACTGGGCGATATCGTCGTACTAACGACAAAGCACTTCAATTAAATAAAAAAGTTAATTTTACAATTTATTCTAAAGAATGTAAATGGGGCGTAACGGCTGTATTTAAAAATAAAGAATAAGATATAATAAATGACCAAGTGCGAGTGGGACTCGCACTGCAAAGTGATCAATACCATAAACCCAAAAAAATTACCTATCTTGTAAATATTATTATATTTCATTATTTGTTGTTGTAGCGGTAATCTACGATCTGTGAAAATTTTAATTTCTTTCTACCATAAAATAGAGCCTGGCGGCAGACGTAGACTCTCGTAGATTCTCACTCTTATAGAAACCTTTTAAACGGTGGTCTTAAGTAAACGGATGAATATGTTACAATAAGTCCATAGATAAAAGAGTACTTGCTCAGAATGTTTTTACTTGCATGACTTGGATTACACAGCAATGCTATGATAATGGCAGGTTGACAGTATCAAATCGGTGTACATGAAATTTAAACAAAACCAGACATGCATGCACAAAGGAGGTAATAAAAGTTTTAATTCTAATTACTTGCAAATCGCATAGAGAAGCTAATATGTTATCATATTGTAAAGACATAAAATTATAAAAGAATCGACGAAAGTCTATAGTATTCTATGTATTTTTGATTAATGCATTACGTCATCAGAGGTGTTCCTTGGTTCATTGAAGAGCGTGTCACGGTCCCAATGAGGCGGCAATACGGCATTGTTGAGGTACTGTAAGGCAGCTTCTACACCTGCCCATTCTAGAGGCGCACTCCCCTTACGGAATTCGCGCGCTTCTTTCTTCGGTACCGTATAGCTGTTGGTTAATAAAAGTTGTTCTTACTGCCGTTTTAATAATAATAATATTTTTTAATCAGCTTATTGAATAATGTTTACCACTATTTAAGATGATATAATAAAAAAGCACGCTGTTTAAAGTATAAATAAAAAAACTCGAGTTTCGCCCCTACATGTTGCATCATTAGAAGATCGTACGTGTTGGATGACGTGCTGTCGATTTATAAATTGTTTTATTGTTAGCAATTCTTTGACTGCCTCCATGGCGCAGTGTTTCACCCGCTTACCTTGGAAAGCGGAGGTCCCGGGTTCGATTCCCGGGCCACAGGAGTAGTGGAGTCTCAATGGTAGTTTTTCAAGCCCACCTGACTAGCTACTACCCTCAATGTCAATCTGCCGTCATAACAGCATTGCTGCGTTCCGGTAGTCATACATGTGAGAACCAAATGTATTTAGGGCGAACACGCTTCACCGTCTACGGCCTTATTGTCATTTAACATTACGTGAAATCGAGGCCAAGTGTTAGCCCATGACGTATAATAAAAGAAAAATAATCTATACTAAAAAGTCACTTTAAAGTATATAAGTTCAGTGGGTTCCTCTTTCCGATGGACACTGGTACGCGCCCCTCAAAGTCCAAGGCAGTTACTATTCTCCTCGCCTAAATTCTCTCTAAACTTTCTTAAATTTCCATCCATCAAATCCTATAGTTGCCAACTCGCATGCCCAGCGTGGCGACCCAAGGGTATAAACTCTCTAATGAAAAGTACAAATAAATTGCGGCCCCCAGTACCCGGCAACACCGCTATTCCTGGCCAAGGTGGCGGTCATGGTGACGGCGGAACAGAGGGTGCTAAAAACCTCCGGTCGGTAGGCCACCATCACAAACTGATCATTGACACGTTTTACACACGGACGCTAGGGCGAGATGAGGATACAGGAAAGTTGGAATTAGAATTGAGGTTTATTAAATAGCAGATTCTGGGGTTACCAGAAATTCAATGACAGGGAAAGGATACCATAATTCTTGAATCAGGAAACAACTCTACCGACTTCTTCTACCGACTGTGTCGTAAAGGGTGGTATATCTTGAACTCAAACTGACTATAAGATATGCTCTGAAGGAGATTTAAGTGATAGCTAAACTTCGCTAACCCGACACTACCCGGAGGATATCCCCGACATCAGCCAAGGAGAGATTAGGATAGCTCTTGAATAACTAAAAAATGGTAAAGCTCTTAGTGATGATGGTATTACAACAGAACAGCTGAAAGCTGGAGAAATTCTAGTTCTGATAGTACTGCAGCATCTGTTTATTACCATCCTGCACAACGAAACCACACCATTGGCATGGACCAGAAGTGTGATTATCTTGTTGTTTAAGAAGCGTGACAAAACCTTGCTAAAGAATTATAGACCGATCGCACTTCTGAGCCATATTTGTAAGGTATCTTCAAGGGTTATCACGAATCGTCTCTTTCGTAGGTTTGATGACTACTACCCTGCGGAACAGGCTGGGTTTCATAAAGGCTAACAGTACTATGAACCATATCCATACCCTTCGGCAGATTATACAGAAAACTAATGAGTATAATTTGCCGTTGCGTATGGCCTTTGTTGACTACGAAAAAACCTTTGATACCATCCAACTTGATCTGTTCTGGAATCCTTACAGCGATGCTGAATAGACTAATACTATATCCAGGTGCTGAAATGCCTGTATGACGCCGCGAGGATGACAGTTCGCATCCAGGGTCAGCAATGGAAGTCGATCCAGCAGCAGACAGGGGTGACACCGGGGGATGTCATATCCTATTCACATCTGCACTGGAAGATGTGTTTAAAACGCTGGACTGGTAAGTGCGAGGCGTCAACTACAATAGTGAATACATTTCACATCTTCGGTTTACTGATGATGTTGTCATAATGACTCAATCGCTGGAGGATCTCAGTCGAAAAACTAATAACGATTTCAACGCTGCCTCTCGATGCGTGGGTTTGCAGAACTTAGACAAGACGAAATTCATGTCTAATGACGTCGTTGGCCTTCGCCTGTTAACCATGGAGAATGCAGTAGTTGAAGTGGTTAAAGGCTATGTCTATCTCAAACAGATCTTACAACTTGGTCGTGGTAACTTCAATAAAGAGATTTAGATACATACGATTGGTCTTCTCGCAAATTTCTCAATGCTTGAAGACTAGTTAGGATATAGAAGTTAGGATGGCGGAAAGCGACTGGATGAGGAGAGCAAAGGACCGCATATGATGGAAGACATTGGGGAATGCTTATGTCCAGCTGTTGACTGAGATAAGTTGATAATGATGAAAGTTTATATAAGTAAAACATGAAAAAGTTAAAAAAGGAACTCACTAGCGGCCATCTTTAAAAGATCGTACTAGATAGTCTTCCTTGACCTTGATCTGTGCGGTAGGTGCAACTACGAGAGCGGGGAAAGCTGGTTGGTGGGGGCGTCTACGCTCAGCGCCACTGCTAGCTTCCACCAACACCACGCGCCCCACATGAGGCTCGCTATCTGCTTTCACACGACGTGTGACGCCTTCACCCTCGCTTTCCTCCGATCTAGAGCAGATAGTTAACCTACTGCTTAGACAAAACTAGATTAACTTAATTTGGAGGTAACTGCCAACATAATTGCATTAAAGGTAAAACAATTTTTCTAAAAGAGTTTTTCAAGTCAACAAAAATATTTGCATTATAGATTAAAGCATAAACTCTTAGAATCAACTTATTTAATTTTATGTTACAAGCCTAACAGTTAATAAATTTTATAGTTACAAAGGAAGACAGGGAATACAAATTGAAAATCAACATTGATATAATTCATGTCTTAGAAAATTAAGCTAATGATCACAAGTGCTTTTCACATTAACAACAGTTTGAAAAGAAATGGTGCAAAACTAATTTTTTATATTGTTCATTCTCTAAGTTTAAATATTTACTTTCCTTTTTACTATGCTTTATCTTAATCAAGAAAATAATCACCCAAATCTCATAAAATTTTAATAACAATAATTTTTTTCCCACATTTAGATTTGGCATTTTATTATAAAATTTTAATGGGACCAACTTTGATTTACACTATTTTAAGAAAAAGTACCACCAGGCCACTCAGTAGAAAAATGTCAAATTGCGAATCTTCTTCTTTTAGTTCATTGAAAACATATCACATCCAAATAATTATGTTGCATGAAAAATTATATTAACACATTTTCGTTCTGAATGTTACTTACTGCGCCCTTCCCCTCCTGCCCCGTCTACCAGCAATCACAGGAGTGGAGAAATGCTCAGGATGTGTGAGAGGTAACTGGTCCAAGGTCTCACTCTCATTAAAATGTCGCCCACTTTTAAGGCATAGTGCAGAACGCCGTAATGTTGTTATGTCACCATCATCAAAAACTAAAAGTAAAAATTTGCGAAATAAAGCATCATGCCATTCATTTTACACTTTTGTTCTCGCAAATTACTTATAATGTTAATAAAAGATCTTACTGAGAATGAATATTCTTATAAGTAAAAATTATTCGGGTCTGTATCTCGTAAATATTTATTAGTATAATACCTAACATTCCTCGATGTTTCGGCAGAGTTGTATCGGCCGTGGTCACGTGACAGACTGATGTAGCTCAGTGGCGTCTTCGTGACGCGAGTATATTAGATCCTACTCTCGCTTGGTGTTTATTGTCTTTCATTGTAGAACTGTCGGTATTTCGATACGACGAATTAATCCTCCCTTTGAGTGTGCACATTGTTGCTTAAGCAAATTTGAGTAACGAAAACACAGACATACATCAGTCTGCCACGTGACTATAGCCGATGCATTTCGCGTCGAAACGTCGAGGAATATTAGGTATAATACCTTTTAAATAATTACGCGATATTGACCCGAAAAAGTTTTACTTATAATGTATAAAGATTACAGAAGTGTAAAATGAATTTCATATTCCAATTATTATTATTTGTATTTATTTACAACTAAATAAAATTTAAACAATCATTTTAGATTTTGTATTAGTTTGTGGTAATAAATAATGAAAAGATTATTGAATATAGTATATTTATCTTTATGCAAAATCAGTAACTTTACATGAATTATGCATATTAAATATTTAAATTAATAATTATTCATAAACTTCTCATACTGTTTAGGCTTTATTACATAATTCAAATGCCAATCAGTTATTTTTAATTGGTTTGGTAGTATAAGGAAGCCATTTTTAAAAATAGAAAAGTTAAAGGATAGTGAATTGTTTACTTATTAAACATCATTATTTTTCTTGATAGTTATATATTTCTTACCAACAGTATACTGGCTACAGTCTTGTATTTTTGTAATTACAGCTTCAATTGCATCTTTTTTAGGGTCTTGTTTCACTTCAACAGTACTACCCACACGTAAGGTGCCTTTAATTATATCATCATTCACAGTAGTGATACCTCCAGCTTTTAATGTTACCTGCACACATAAAAATAAAATATAATTTTGAAATATTTAAGATTTTAAGCCCATAACTAATCCAAAGGTTTTGTACTTACCACTAATTATAAAATAAGCTAAACATAGCCTAATATACCTCATAGTTCTAGTAAGATTATTATTTATTAATTTATATAATACAAATCAAGTGCAAAGAGGGCTTTACGCCTTTTGAGTTAAAAAACACAGGTTCTTCATTACAAAAAAAAATGTAACAATAACTAAATGTTATTGCTTTGTTGGTTCTTAAAATAAAAGTAAATAGTACCCCTAATAAAGAAGCTACTTATTATTGTCAGAATCTAAGCGATAAATTAATGACTATCCTTAATCATTTACCTTGCATTTTATATTACGAACCACTTTCTTTATTTTAGCTTCACAAAATGCTCCCTTATATTTAGCACTAACATCGGTCCCGACCGGCAAGAAAGGTGGATCGTCACCCTGCTGATAATTAAAAAATAATTAACATTTTCACTACACCATTTAAAACATGTTATATACTCTTTTTAGAGCTTTTACCATGTTGGGCGTAAGACTTTTTCAACGATCTTGCTGTTAGCACGTTTCCTGCAAAATAAACAAAAATATAATGCCCAAATATCATAATCGAACAAAGTAAAGGATATAAATATAAAGCAGTAAAGTTGTTTTGACTGCGCGGCAAATATATTATTGTTTTCACAAGGACCTGATTATCGATATGAATTAAGATGAGTTCCCAAACAAACGCTGTAATTGTAAATGAGTAAGTTGAAGTTCATTTCACTTTATTAAATATGAGAGCAATAATTATATAAAAAATTGAGAACAAAACGAATCACGTACACACCATCTTAGCAAAATGACATCCAGTTCTATTGTTGCCATATTATACAAGTTAATTGAATTTTACGCAGTCCTTAAAACCACAAATAATAATTAGAATTGTTCACTTAAAAAGAGTATATTTAGTTATTAAAAAAATTGTTGTAGATGAATAGTTTTATATGAGAATAACCAAAAATAATGTCCAAGTTTTATTGCAGCAAAAACTTTTACGTCGAATTTTCTCATAATTTTGATAGATTTAAATAAAAAATCGCATGAATATTGTACTCAGTAATACTTGTTATTTTTATTAATAACTTAGTATCATGGTGTCTCCTAAATTAATCAATTTGCAGTTATTTGTAAATGAAATTTCGATGGAATAATTTCTATTATATAAGACGTTATGTTAAAATTCACAGAGAAATACATTGTTAATGAACATATTAATGGTTGTAAAAACGTGTTAATATCTTTATTTATCAAACACTTTTCGAAATAATTAATATTCAAAATCCTCTAATTTACCAAATTATTCGTATATGACAACTTCTTTGCAATTTATTTGTTATGATTACCCAATACAAAACTTCGTATTTGTTATCTATGTAAATGACACTAATGAACATTGAACACGTCAAAATTAGTTTTCTGATTTAGCGACTGATACGAAACGATGTTTTGAAAATGTATTTGTTGACAATTATTCTGTTTAGGAGTGCATAGAAAATTATCAAGATATTTCATATGAAAATTTTGAGTGTTTTAATGTGTCGGACGTATTGAGTTATTATCAAAATGAAGGCTTTAGTTGCATCTGTAATCAGTCTTGCACTCTCGACTGTAGTAATCGGCAATGCCTATTACCAAAAAAAACAATTTTATCCCTCAATAGTATATCTTACAAACTCTAATCCTAGCATGGCTGTAAGTTTTATTGTCTTCTGTTTTGTTTAAACTATAGAAGTTATTAACTTGATCGATGTTCTACAAAGAATTTCGTAATAGTTTTAGCAAGAATAAGAGATTTAAAAAAATATGTAGTATTGTACTCAGTATTTTTTATAAGACCTGTTGTCATAACTATTTACTTCAATTTGCAGGTAATGTATTTACAAGGTTTTATTCTTGTTTTGTTGCTTGGTAAACTCTTCAGAAGAATATTTTTTGGACAGCTTCGCCCTGCTGAATTTGAGGTAATCATGTAAAAATATTAAGAACTAATGATTTTTTGATTTAATGACTAACAAAATATATCATGTATAAAAAAATCGTAAATGTTGAAATGTTCATAAATTATCATTCTATCTATACTTGTTTATAATAATTTTTGCTCTTTTGTTTCAGCATCTTATAGAAAGATCTTGGTATGCAATAACTGAGACATGTTTGGCATTTACAGTATTTAGAGATGATTTCAATCCAAAATTTATAGCACTGTTTACAGTTTTACTTTTTTTGAAAGCATTCCATTGGCTGGCTGAAGATAGAGTGGATTATGTAAGTCACTTTGATGATATTATCAACAGGTCTATTAGATTAAAAAGTAGTAAAATGTTGTAAAACACATTTATAATACTTCGAATTATCAAATTTTCATAAGTTTTATGATGTAAAAAAAATGGTTTGAAAAACTATTTTTAGTTTCATGATTTAATTAGTAAAATTGTTACTTTTATTTTTTTCAGATGGAAAGGAGCCCAATTATTGGTTTATTGTTCCATGTCAGAATACTTACTCTGCTGGCATTACTTTTAAATGCTGACCTGTATTTTATTCATCATGCCTATCAATTTACAACATCAAAGGGACCCTCAGTGCAGTTAGTGTTTGGATTTGAATATAGCATTTTAATAATTATGATTGCCAACATTCTAATTAAGGTTTGTAGATTTGAGATGAGATTTTTACTGGATTAAATTTTATATGTATTATATAATATAATGTAATAATTATTGTCAACATAATATATGTTTTTGCTATAGTTGTATTATTTTGCTATTTTCAATTTTCAGTATGGATTGCACACTATTGATTCTCGATGGGAGGCACCATGGGAGAGTAAAGCTGCAGTATTATTGTATACTGAGTTGGCTATAAATTTCCTGAAAGTACTTCTCTATATTGGTTTTGTTGCTGTTATGGTTAGGATATATACATTGCCTCTTTTTGCTTTCCGACCAATGTATGAGACTATGAGGTAAGACTTCCCTTTTATTTTAGTGCTTTTAGTACAAAAAATCAATTCATAATGTATACAATACCAAATAAATGTAATAAATAGTACCATATTTACTTAAGCAAAAAAAGACCACATCTTTGTGGAGGATAAATGATCGAGAATATAATGTACAATGAAAATCTGTTAAGCTTGTGTAACATACAATATTTGTGGGAGTACTATGATATAAAAATTAACAATGTATTAATTATTTAATAGTATAACAGTGATGTGTATTAGCTTGCAGATTCCAGATCTGTGTGCCCGAATTAGATGAAGCTGTACAGGTCGTCAAAAAAGACTAACAGCGAAAACATCTCTCGAAAATAGATAATATTGTGTATTTTATTTCATATTATTCAGTGGACTTACAGGAGTTTCAAGAAGGCCTACAATGATGTAGTACTTTCCCGGCGTGCTATACGCAACATGAACACTTTGTATCCTGATGCTACACCAGCTGAGCTGGCGGCCGCAGATAATGAGTGTATTATCTGTCGGGAGGAGATGCATAGTGGTAAATATTTAAACCAAACTTCAAGATATCTCATAGTGAATTCTGCAACGTTAAATTGGCTATGAATGGCTATTTAAGTTAGGAATTATAAGAAATGATGAATGAAAAATATATATAGTTTACATAGTGATAGTAGCCTAATATTATTGTATTTTGTAAAATTTCAAGTTTTCTTTAAAATAAGACCATGGCACCCAGGGCAAGGAGTGTCAATTTTACATAGCAGTCTATGAGTTAACATTTATCTTTACATCTGCTTATGACATTGTAACTCCGAAACATGTCAACTGTTTTTGATTTTTTATTCTATTGTTTAAAATATTGAGTGGTTGTTATTGAAATAATAATCAAAAAAATTTGTGTTGTTTAACTCTATGCACTCGGCTGTCCTCTCGCACTGGTCACTAAAGTTTGTTAGAAATTATGCAGAATTAATTTATTTACACAATATATCACATGTTGCTAAAATATAATTAAAAATAAAAAAATAAATGGTTTATCAATAGACTTTATTGCATTGAAGTAAGAGATTGAATGAGTGAAGATTTATGGAGGTTGAATACCTTATAAAAATTAAAAAAACAGCAAGGTTAGTGAAGCTTGTGATCTTGCTATAAAGTTATTAAAGTTATGTATGTTTAATGTCAAATGAAATCTGTTTCTAAAGTTCAAATAGAATTATTATGTTAAATAATCATTGATTAATTTAAATTTTCTTTTGAAACTAATAATAGAAGGATAAATATGAATTCAACTTTATACATTGAAATTATCAAAGGAGTAAAAGAGTAATAGTAGGGGAGTTAGATTTATGTATTCAAGTACTGTTCAAAATACTATAATCTTTAACTTTATTTTTATCGCCATAATTTAGTTGCTTTCACATTTTGAACACTCAGTTGTATGAATTTATTTACAAAATTAAAAAAAATATATGGAAATGGTGTCTATTCAGGATTACCTTACTTGACAAAATAGAAACTATTATTTGATACTGACAGTGATGGGTTCAATCTTTATTATTTAAATTATGCTAATTTCTGTAGTATGTAGTATCCCACTCTAATTATTACTAATAATTACGAAAATAAAATACAATGTTTCGTACCTGAATTTTCTTCCTTCTAACAAATATGGTCTATGTGGCTCAATTCTAACATTGAGTGATTAGGATTTTTAATTTTAATGTATTGTTACAGGAGCAAAGAAATTGCCTTGTAATCATATATTCCACGCAGCATGCCTACGATTGTGGTTCCAACGTCAACAGACGTGTCCGACATGCAGACTTAACGTGTTGAGGGCGCCGGCGCCGGAGACACCTCAAGTCCCAGCTGATGCGCCCCTTGGCAATATACCGCCTGGCAATGTGCCTCTATTGAACGTTCCGCTCGTTAATGCACCGCTTGGTAATGTGCCGCTCGGCAATGTACCGCACGTCAATGTTCCTCACGGCAATGCGGCCGCGCCTCCACCCGCAGCGAACATTGTCCCGCCTCCATTCCCTAACATGCCGCCGCCACGTACGTACTATTTCATTGTTAACAACTTAGTGCTTCTGTGTTGTGTTACAATACAATTTATATTTATTGAATACTTGTTATTTTCTTTTCTACTGAATAACAAACAGAGGAACAACTGCAAAAAAGTAAAGTAGATTATGTTATATGTTTAATTGGCTTACTCTGAGCGCAATATATGTTATAAGATCAGTCAATACATGTAAAACTTTTAATTTTAGCAATTTCAAAATCTATATTTTTTTAAGAGAGTACAATATAAGAAATATTTTTCTAATAATAACACTAATTATAGCGATGATGGCGTGGGGTATGCCTCCGCCCCCGCCGCGCCCCGCGTCTTTGGCTGCCCTCTCCACTGCAGAATTGCAACGTATGGAAGGCCATGAGCGCAGGAACGTTGAAGCGCGTTTGCAGGTATTAAAAATCTTTGCAAGCTCTCTTAATTAAATTTTGTCTATTAAAAATCATTAACATGCGAAATTATTTCAGTTGCTCCGCGAAATCCAAACGATGTTGGATGCGTCAGTACTTCTGATGCAGCAGTACTCTATGGTGGTGGCCAATCTGCCTCAGAATCTTGCCAATGTTGCTACACAAACTGAAATGTTAGTACTGTAATGAGAAATGTACATGGTGCAGGTTTGCGAGATTTAAAATTAAATCAGCGTCAAGTTAAAGTATATATTATGATTTAAAAATACATTTAATTAAAATCATGTGTCTGTGCGGATAATCGTAGGATTTAAATTATTTGTTAGTGTTTGTATAGAGCAAACTATGTTTGGTAATAAACTTTAATGTTTTTGAGAATTTACATTTGGGACATGTAGTAGCTTAAGTTTAAATGAGATATAATTCCTTTTCTTTTTTATCTTTGTCACTTTCTTAGTAATAAATCCAGAAGTACATAACAAAATGTTAAGTGTGTAATGTAATATATTTTGACTCATGCAACTGCTTGACTGCAATTTTGTACCTGGGAACTGTCTGTTACAATGAATGTAATTACAATTTGTATCCTATATGATCATGTATAGTATGAGAACACGTTTTGGATTGCATACCAATTAAAGACTACTAATTTACTTTTCTTATGATTTGATTCAGTCAAATAGTGCCTCCTATGGAGTCATCTGTAGTAAAGGTTAAAACTGAGCCTGATGTGGTGCCGACCACTTCGAATACTAAGCCAGGAACTACACCATCAACAAGCTCTGCTCCAGTCACAGATGACATTGAAGACGTATCAACTTCTGAACCTAATAATTTAAATGTGAATAGGTAATATAACACTTTTGGTACTACTTTCGTATTTACCGATGAATGACACCAATACATTACTATTCTCAACTTGATTGATAGATACTCAACATTTGATTGAATTAAACTTCAATAAATTACTTTTAAGAAATAATACCATCTTTTTTAGTTTCTTTTTATCACAGATCTGTAGCGCAACCATTAGAAAAAAAACTTTTCAACAATGTTACACAGTATATATTATTTTTACAGAGAGCAGAAGACTGACGCGGATGCACAAGAATTAAGACGACGCCGATTGCAAAAGTTTACCATCGAGAAATAGCCTGATTGATGGAATCATTTAGTACACCTTCTCAACTTGCTAATAATTATAATTAAAAATGTGTTTTGGTATGAAAACATTTTGTATTGTAATCGAAGACTAAATGTATTTATGTTCTTGTAAATATATAAAGATATACACATGAATACATTTAACCAACACTTTATTTTCTTTAACACTTCAAAAAGATAATTACTAAATTAAATCTTATTTCTTAATCTTATAAACATTTTGTCTTCATGTATTTTAGCAATTATAAAAAGCATTGATATAGCCATATACTTTTGGATTATAGTTTTCTAAGACTGGTCTACCATGGGCATAACAGCTTCTGTCATATAATTTCATGTTATTTTTGCAATACCACACATTCTTTGTACCCTCTACACCATCAACATTCAAAGTTTTCAATTCGAAAACACCAAAATGATATTTCTGCCCATCTGTTTGTATGCAATTCACATAAATCGGATTAGGCAGATCACGAACTTCTTCCTGTAAGAGTAATATTTATTTTTGTGAAAATAATTAAAAATTTTGGAGGTATAATTATATCTTTGTTTATTGTCCAAAGATTTTTTCTTTTGAATAATTATAGGAAAGCTATAATATATGTTTGGTATTTTATTAATTGAAACATATCTCTGGTTGCAAGATTTTTTTGCAGAATAAGCTAGAAGCTGTGAAAAAGCATTGCTTTTTATTTATAATGAATATGATTTACTAATTTTTAGAACATATCTGAGACAACAAATATACAAATATATACTTTTTTCCATCTACAAGAACTGCATCAAGACATTTGATGTCTTGTACATTTTTTTAAGTGAAGGTTTTTATGCTAGTGAATAAAATATTGATATTTTAATTTATTACCTTCAAAAATTAATTATTTTTCTGTAGCACATTATTGCATAATTAAAAAAAATAGGAATAAAAATCTTTGAGGATGTTCAGTGTTTAATTTGGAATTGATGAAAGATACGATAATCAAGAGTGTGTTTGTTTTTCTATTGAACTTTCCAAAGTTATCAGCAGTAAGCTTTGTATACAGAATCACAAAAAGATACTATTTACATTGGTTTTTAAAGTTTACGAAGATGTAACTTCTTATACCATTGACAGAAGGTTGGTAAGACACTAAATTTATACTAGCATATACTTTGCAGAACTTCATGACTCAATAAAACAAAAATTATATTTTTAATTTGCAATTAAAAGAATCAGAAATTAGCTAAATATTTGTTTGCTTAACTAAACCAAAACTTGCATCCATAATAAAATGCAATTTATATATTTATTAGCTCGGAAATACAATATGTTAAGACATTAATATGCCCTCATAAATTTTAATACTTAAATAGTTAAGAGAAATATACCACATGATTGGTAGTACTGTTTCAGTTCATGTTCATTGTCACATTTTTACATAATTATATATTTTGTCAAAAGACTATTCTGATTACCCAGAATATTTAGATAGTTTTCTAAATACTATTATTTACAAAATTTCAAAGCAAGCAAGCAGCAGGTGCTAAGGTTTATTCATAAACTATTACCCCATGCAATTGTTTGGCATATGCCGATGCTACTGTGAATGCATGTGTGAGCGCTCGACCAAAAATCTGGGCATCTGTGACAGGTTCTTCGTAAATATTGGCGACTTCTGTGCTGTTAAAGTGCAACCATGTTGTGTGTGGATGTTTCTTCATTATATTTTGTTCAATTGCTGCAATAAAATAAAGTTAATATGAAATAATTTTGTTTTTTCATAAAGTTATGTAGTCTATTAGCTTCAAAAGATTGTGCAGCCATTTTTTTTTGAAAGTTGACAATAAATTACAATGTTTTATTGTATTTTACTAAAATTTAAAAAGAGATTTTATAAAAACTTTAACACAGTTACACACATTAAGTTTATGAAAAATGTAAACATTTCTTTATGTATGAACTGATTAGAATGGAAAAATAGGTTCAATTTTGTAGTCATAATAGATTATTGGATGTTATGGTTTTCGTTTATATATATACACTTACGATATATGCTTTTTTCGTCGTAAAAATGTTCTGGTGGAAGAGTGACAGTGTGTTTTACAGGATAGATATCAGGTATTTCTACAAATGGAATGTCTCTTTCTGACATTTTATGCTTTAATGGCTTATTGCTAGTTACCAAAATGTTACACACATCATCAAATTGTATCAGATCATCTTCTTTATGAAACACTGTCTTGCAAACAACATCATTTAATACAAATCTTGACTGACACATGTCTAAATCGCTACACTTTTCAACAAGTTGCAGGAGCTTGTTACTAATTATATGGCTGAAATTAAAATAATAAAATATTTTTTATAGTAAATGAAATAAATAACTTTATTTTTTTAAAAAAAAATAATAAACACCTTGAAAGCAATCATGTCGAACTGGACTGAACCTCTGCATGATATCTAATAAGTTAGTGTTCTATTTATTATGCATTTGTGGAAATAAATGTCTATACATCACAATTTCTTATTCTTAACAGTTTTTAATAATATATGATTCATCAAAGCCTTAAGCCTGAAGTTGATGACAGTGCTACATAAAAAATAAGAAGTATTAATACTAAGCTTTAAATACTTAACTCACTTGCGTCTCCTATCTGTGATTCCCAAGATTCTTGGAAAGTTGTAGGCTGGTCTTTGGTGGTCTTTGATTTTAGGTAACTTTTTTTGTTCACAATCAAACACATTAGAGGATAAAATTGCTTTCTTTACACCCTCATGTACAGTTTTAGGAACAGTTATTGCAGCCAGCTCCTCTATCTTATTGGGGAGTTTATTATCTGCTACTATGGTTTTTGTCAATATTTGTGCTTGAGATATGCCCTCAAGTAGAACATTTTTCTTAGTGAGAGTAAGACAGGGTTTAGATTTGTATTCTGGATGATTTTCATCAAGTGGCAGTTGAGGTTCATAAGGACCTACTATGTTTATCCTAGAATATTAAAATGATTTAATAAAAACATTTCATTCTTTCAAAAATATTATCACCATGTAATATGTCAAATCAAAATTGTTTATTCAAAATAGAACGAAAACGAAACCTGAAATTATTTTTAATAAAGATTCTTTGATTTATTTTTTCTACCAAATAATATAAACATGAAAATGTTTTTTTCAACAAATATGAAATATTTAAAGTATTATTGAGTCAAGATTGATATAAATAACAGTACAGCTAAATCTGTAATACTATTTATGATTTACAAGTTAAACTATGTGGTTAAGCGTACCTTTCCCTCGGCACAGGTTTTTCTTTTACAAACTCTAGTGCTTCTTGTACAGGAATACCTTTTTCTTTAAGAACATTTTCCAAACCTGTGTCTAATGGAACACGTTTACCTTGTACTATCCAATGTTTTTTGAACAAATACCCTATGTGTTGTCTATTTAACACTTGCGATAGTTTCATTTTTTACGTTTAAATTCTTATGAGATTTTGTAATGTTCTTTTAATGATGAAAAGCATAGATTATATGTCAAAAGACAAAATATTGATACTGTCCTTTCGGATCATGACTGTTGTGAATTAAAATCGATGTACATTTGGATTACAATTAATGCATAAGAATCGATTGGGAAAAATTAATAGAATTCATATTCTTAGCGAAAGTCCAACTGTTAAACACGATACAATGTAAAATGAAAAAGTCAATATTATTTAATTATATAAGTACATATGTATTGACGTGATAAAAATAGTAGTGATTTGTGGACACATTATTTGTCGATTTAATCAAAAGATTGTTTATTACACTTGCTATATATGATATTTTTGTTTAACCATAACTAAGTATTTATAGAATTGTGCACTTTTAGTTAAATAAATATTTTAAGCACTTAGCTAATAGCTATTTTAATGCGCACTGGTCATAAAGTACGATAAGAATTAAGAAAACGATTTGTAACTTTTTAGTGTTAAATTTTTGTAAATATGTATATTAAAAGCTACACTACACTACATTTAACATTATTTAGTTTCCGAACCGCGTCAGTATAAATCAAATAAATTAGTATCAGAAAGTCAATCTATACCGAGAGTAGGCGCCTACAGTATTTAAAAAACTAATAAATTTTTGTTACAAGAGCTGACATTCGTGACTCGATAGACAGATATCACACGTGGAGGTCTTCGATGAAAATAAAATTTCAATCCATGTGCAGTTACTTTTTTGTATGTTTGTAACTCTTTTTTATTTTAATAAAACATTTTATTAATAGAAATAGTCTGTAATATTATTTATTTAATAAGATAAGGCAGATAAAAAGTTAAAGAAACGACATAATGATTTCGTAAATATATATATTTAATTTCATATCTTCCATCAATACATACAACGACACTTAAACGTACATTAAATTTTGGCTGCAATTAGATGTAAGAAGTAACGTCTGTTTTATAATATGGCGCATAAACAACAAATGTTTTGAATATATATGTTGTTATAAATTTACACATTCAGTTATAGAAGTACTTAAATTATTGAAACAAAAGGGGAAGACATTAGAATTTATTATGACAACATGTAGCTAATAGCACCGACACATTGAGTTACCGCACTATGCGTGCGCTATCAAAAAGGTATGATATTGATGGAGGAGTTATACTTTACAAAATAAAACTTATCGAAATATCTTCGGTGTATGCTAGGAGTTATAAAAATTTAAAATAATACATCTAATTAATTTCATAACTAGTAAGACATTACAATCCCTTCTTACGAGATCAGCGACAAGTTGACGTCACCAGATGTTGCAGCATGTTTATATTTTTTAATTTTTATTAGGCAATGTTTAAATGTACCTTAAAACTCCGGTATAATTTAATTTCATTATATAGCACTTTTTTCAGTTTGCCTAAACGCGAAAGTCCCTTTGGTAATTTCACAATAGGTATACCAATTGGTGGGTATTATAGATTTCCGAAATCTTTGGACCTTTATGCATAGAAAAATAAAAAAAGAATTATTTTAATGTCCATCATTCTAACTATGCATTACTTTAACCGCATATTGCAACAATTGCGAATCAAACATACAACACTTAATAACTATAATAATATAATACCTAATTATTTTTATAAAGTAACAAAATTAACTTATATTTACATTATTATTAAATTGATAGCAGAATTTTACTATTTAATCTATGTATGTGTTTTAAATTCAGTACTTTATAATCAAATACTGAAAACTGATTTAAATTTTTATTAGAATTAATAACACATTGTAGTAATTAAACAGTTAATAAAGATAAAATATTGCCGTACAAACTGATGTAACAATTATGTGGGAGGTATGTAAAATATAATTTTTAAAAGTCACTGTTTATTATTTAAGCATGAGTTAAAAGATTATGTATTGAGATATCATGGATTATTGGTTTGTAAAGCTCAGGCAATATTTTGATTAATTTTCTGCGATTTTCATTATTTTAATTTTCTGTAAGAAATCAATTTAATCCTTTGCATATAATTTAGAGCAAAAATATGTAAAACGTGATTGCACCGCTCAATCGTTCGTTTAATTTATGCGAAACAAAATTATGTAACAACGATAGTTGTGAAAAAGTAAGGCACCGTTGGTCACGAATAGATACTTAACATATACAATATAATGTTAGTTGTATTTATAATAGAACCATCAACGCGGTCGTACGTAATCTTTTAATAAGTAAAAATTCCACTGGTGGATGCTTATGAGATCAAATCCAACGTTTAAGGAGAAATCTTTTTAATGAAATAGATATACCGGTTAATTCCGTGACTGACATAAGGTCTTATTTTTTAGGCATGGACACATTTATACAGAATGATTTATAATGAGTACTAAAAGGTATATTACTATAAATTTTAGCATTTGCTATTTTATTGTATGTCAAAATATCATGGTATATAATTTATAGCACCAGATCAAACGTAAAAAAAATATATATATTAAATTCTTTTTATTATAAATGTTTCTAATTTTTATTATAAAAATTGTTAATAAAACAGGAATATAATAAAGATTATAACATAGCTACGATTAATATTACTTTGTCGTAACAATTTAATACGACTTGCTATATAAATCATTCTGAACAAAAGTGTCCAAGAGGACATTCTCCGTAAAATTAATAATATTAAAATTTAGTTAAAAGGGCGTTCCCCTTTTTTAAATTTTCTAATTACAGCCATAAAAGGATTTGAGTATAGAAATTTAGGTTAAACAAGTTTTCAGTAGTAATTTGTTGTGAAATATTAAATTATTCGTTCAACAGGATAAAGAGCGCTTGTGGCTTGAACTCCAATGCTGCAGAGTGACAGTTCAGTCGTCATCTTTCTTCTCCATCTTGGGTTCGTACATAGCGTGCAATTGTTCTGGAGATATCCTGTAAGAGTGAAATTTATATTAAATGTCTTACAACAATTGAATTAGATTATTTATAAAAAATTATAGGTACTAGCTCAAAAGTTTTAAACGTCATCTTATAAGGGTGCATATTCGATCATCATATTAATTTAATTCTTAATAATACGTCCCGTTATATATTTAGATGTAACTAAACGAGTTGGCAATACCTTAAAGAATATTTAACAGAATATGTAAGCTTAATGTACACAGACAGATATTTAAAGATGTTTAATTTTGAGCCACATCTATGTACATACTTTGAAAATAAGGGAAAATGTAAGGATTCTCAGAAAAAAAATTATCGTAATTTTGTTCATTAATAATTTAAGTGTCAACTTTGTGTGTAATGATGGAAACATCATCATTATTATCAGCCGGTTGACGCCTACTGTTGGACATAGGCCTCCTCCAAAGTTCTCCACACTGATCGGTCCTGTGCAGACCCCATATAGCGGCTTCTTGCGACCTTCACCAGATCGTCGGTCAACCTTGTGGTGAGTCTGACTACACTGTTTTTGTACGTGGTCACCACTCACGGATCTTACTGCTATAACAGCCGTCAGTCCATAAGAATAACAGAATAGAATGTTAAAATAAGAAAACGATTACAAAGCAAATAAGAACCTTGACCACCCATATCAGGTGAATTTAGCAATTGCTGAGGGGAAATACCTTCCAGCAAATTTAAAAAAAAAAGACCGTCAGTCCTTCGAGCAATGTGCCTTGCCGATTACTGATAATAATGGAAACATCGTTGTGTTGAAATTAAATTGAAACTGTTAAATGAAAACAACGAAAGAATAAAGAATTTATTCTTGAAAAAATCTTAATAAATTATCAGGCGCATAATAATGATAATTAGCGTTATTATTTTACAATTAAAATGAGAGTAATAAGTATTTTACTTAGTCATGTACACTTGACAGTAACGTCATCGACTTTAAATACTTAAACAAGGTTTAGTTTTTCACTACTATGCTGTTTTGATGAACGATTGTAAAATATATTGACAGTTTACCGTTGATGATTTTGCAGTCAAAATGAAATAAAAAAATCTTTGATGAAGTTAAATTAGCTCTGTACTAAACAGAGTTAATTAGATTACTTATTTCGTTAATTTTTAAAAGATGTACGAGACCTAGCCCAAGTCTCATACTAATATCAAATATCTCTTTTAGTATCAATTATTACATCAAACAATTAAAAAAAGAAATCATGGATTTATTTCACCTACACTATCTTTGATTTGAAAAATATTATAGCTATCGTGATGATAAATATAAAGTTTTGAAACTCAATTTTATTAAAAGAATTAAAGTTTGTTCCAAAAATTTAAGTGATTTGTGTGTAGCAAAACAACAAAAAAAAAAGAAATCCAAAGTATTATAACGAAAATAAAGAAATACATTAAAGACCGAAATACATTAACGAGTTGAATAATAAAATGATTAAATTGGAATAATAACCTCATATATTTTTTAAATTTTATATAAGATTTGATGTCATTTATGCTGTGGGAAAATAAAAAGTATAGGCCGATATAAATATAATTATTCCTTTATCCATTCGTCCTCGGTTTATTGCGACTGTGGTAATAAAGACAAAATTAATATATCTTCGTTTGAAGACAATATGCAGGCAGCGACGGACGAAGCTAAACATCGTCTTAAGTATTAATTTACTATTAAGTACTTTGTTTATCCACAAAAAATATGTATATACAAAATGTACTTATACCTAGAGGATCTCCGAAAAAGGAGATCTTATTAACAATAAACGTAGTTAATAATTAGTCTTTATTTATTTATATGGCCTTTACTAGATAACATAAAAGCTATAGGCTTCTGTATAGTAAGTAGTGTAATATTTTATTTATTCTTACATATAGTATTATTTTTCTAATGCATTATAACAAAGGAACTTGCTAAATGTCAAAAATAATCAAGTCTAAATATATAGGTCATAATATAAATTTTACAGCTAAAAACATAGATAACAGAATAACTTCTTCCTTCACGTACTGGTTAAGCTGGAACGTGGAGGTTTCTTCGATATTGGGGCCACATAGATAGTGGAACAGCTTTATTGAAGCCCGCGTGGCAAATTTATAATTTACAATATAAAGAGCTAGGCCTTCTGTAATGGATTTTAGTAGTGATTAATATGAGAGTCGCAGTATTCTGGCCGTGTTCACCATTTTTGGCCTCATTCACATAATATAATTAAAAAATGTAAAATTGAGGTGTAGTGTTAACTAATCGCAAAAAAAAAAAAACTAACCCGAGCAGGCTCTGCAAGTCGCACACAAAACGGTAAACGTAACGTTTGCCGGCTGTCTTGTGGATGATATTCTTGTCATAATAGTAACGTAGCCCGCGCGAAAGCTTCTCGTAGTTCATCTTCGGTTTGTTCTTGCGGATGCCCCAACGTCGAGCTACCTGTGTTATAATAAAAACATTAGTATCAATCATTAATATAAATCAAAAATGATTTGCAAGTAACTATAAATTTTCCAGTAAGAGTAAAATTCAATCATAAATAATGCCCCTAAAATCAATTTTAAGATTGCTAACAATCCTGTCAATTTTTAAAATATTAAAAAAAAACTACATACATAATATAAATATGTAATTTGTATATAACAAAGCATATAGATATCAGAGAAATTATTCATTGAGCAAAAAATTCATCCCTTAATCGATAAGCCAAATGTTGATTGTTTTTATTTTAAAAGTTAAAAATCGATTTAAAAACTGTAAAATCATTGCGAAAGGTCACGATCGAGATTAGGTCGTTATTCGTTCATCACATCAACATAATATCTGAGGATTTAAGTATTCTGGAATAGATAATAATCAAAATCAGAGTTTTCTCAATGGATAAACGGCAATTACTGTTCCTTATTATATTATTACCAAAAACGAGTAAATATTTATTAGCATTAGTATTCGAGGACAGGTAATAAAATGTTAGTAGGTATACCTGTCGTTACCTATATCCTCAATGTCAAAAGAGATTTTGAATTAAATGGTATAAAAAAAAATAGTGAAATTTATTTCAATTTATTGATAATACTGACCTCGTCAGGGTCTGTGAGCTTAAACTCCCAACCATCACCAGTCCAGGAGATAAAGCCTTGGCAGCTCTTGTCGGTCAGCAGCTCCAGCAGGAACTGCCACAGTTGTATCGGCCCTGAACCTATACCGTAACCAACGCTCGCTTTACTATGTACCGTTTATCGTTTGTAGTGTTTTTAGCAAAAAAAGATTATATTTTAGAAGAAAAATTGTCGTTTTTTTATTGAAGATCATTTGTGTTTATATTATTAAATTGAGTTTAAAACAAAGTTTAAAATGGATCTGTTAAAAACTCATAGCCTGGGATCAATAACTATTACTTTTCAATAAATAGATACAGCAATTGAGAACGTGTTTATTATAGGTTATTTCAAAGATCTATATACAAAAATGAAGGAGGAAGAGGCGATTATAATAATAGCAAGTAAATTGAAGAAAAAAGTTCTCAGGATGCATTTTGTAAACAGGTGTTATCCTTTTAAAAATGGAGTAAGATATCATAAAGTGAATTATGTACAATTTTTGCTAAAACAATAAATAGCGTAGAGTGGTCATCCTCACCGGTGAAACAGGGTCCGGTGGTTGGATACGGCAGCTTGTCCTGCGGGATGAGTGCGTGCTGCTCGGCGGGCCACTCGCCCCATTCGCACGCGCCGCTGTACTCCGACGCGTAGCCCTCGCCGTACACCTCGCCGCCGTACCGCCCACCCGCGCCTGCGCACACCACCATGAATTAACTCAACTCATCACAGTAAGATCGAAATCGGATCTTAAAAGTAATTAAACGACAAAATCACTCGCGCAATTAGCACATATTATGAAACGTATAAGGTTAATAACAGTCGGGGGTTCTTTACTTATTATTTAAAGATAGATAAGATACTCATATGTAATTATTTTCATTTTAACTAGAGATTGATATAATTATTGATTATTTATACAAAATTTCACCTCTTTTTACATCTGTAAAGATTCATTTTCCAAACAAAAGGTAGCCTTCCTGAATTATTCCCTCTATCTTTAAATCAAAATACACTCAAATTTATTAAAGCATTTACATTCACGATACAAACACTTTTACATTCATAATATTAGCATCATGTAACAGAAGTATTATAATAAATTCATGGAAAGAAAAATGAAATAAAATGTTATCGAGATTATAATTACAATTTATAATTAACGTATATCTGTCTTATTTCACTACTTAGTCACTCTTAATAATAGTGACAGTTATAATAACTTTAATTGATCAAAAGTACAAGTGAAGGAAATATTAAAATATTAAAATTAATAAAAAGACCGCAAACTTAACAAAATATGAAAAGTTAACAAGTTAATTATTAAATTTACAAAATTTTATATATTTTACTTTAATCACACGCAAGAGAAACTACGGATATTAAATTAGCTGATTCAGATATCTCGCTGTCATTAATTATAAAATATTCAAAAATTTGCAAACGGGATGCCGCCATCACAAATTCCCTACCACCAGTATTGTCGCGGCACCTGACTTATGCTTAAGTCGTAACCGAGGTTTGTTTAATAAAGTAAATAGTAACAATCTAACAAAACAAGTGCAAATTAAGTTTAGATTTAGTAGATGTGCCTATTTGTGATAATTGTGCTTAAAATAATAAATTTGATATAGAAAAGGAACGAGGAATGTATTAAATAACATTTTAGTTGAAGAAGTTGATTCGTAAGTTAATAGTAATAAAATTCACAAGAAAATATTTTATAGAACAAAAAACAGAAATTGTAATTTTATTATTGAAATAAATGTTTGTGTTCAATTAACAAGATGAAAATGAACAGAAAATAAAAGTAGAAAACCGTGTAATATTTTTTACGAAATGACTGGATAGTTATGACATGTTCGAGCCACTTAATACGTTGATTTAATAACAAGATGAAAGAGGTTAAGTCTGTTAATGACCATCCGTATTGAAACAATATATTCATTAATTACTTGCAATTCAAGAAAACCCTTTGTTGTAGTTATCTTTTTGTGATAATTTCTAGCGGTACTTGTTACCTTTTTTATTTATTTTTTGTCACAAATCAGTCTTCAATTCAACATCAAAAATAAGATATGCTGAAAGGATTGATGTATGATTGATCTACTTTGATAGGTTATTGATTTTCTTAAAAAAAAATGATTCAGCGTTTCAGGTATAAAATACTTGTTGTAGGTTTTCGTCGCGGAGACCTCTAATCTAATTTAGTATCGCTGCAGCATTCATTTCTGTCAATAAACTACAACGATATTGGAAAGATGCTGTAGCTCGTGAAAATTCTGGAGTAAGGGAATTTCATCATCTTATGTTTTATGGCGTCGAGTAAAATGCGGTGCAATGTAAATATCCTAAACGGAACCACATTGTTATCTGCTGGTGTACGCCACTAGAAGAAGGTTAATGAATGAATCTTTTGCATTATCATCATGGCGGACACTCACTTCTTGGGTATGGTTTAGTGTATGTGTGCGGCTGGTATTTGTGCTCGTGCGTGAGCAGCGGTTGCGCGTGCGCGTGCGCGTGGTGGTAGTAGTCGTCAAGGTAGGGTTGCGGCGGCGCGGCGGACGCTGCTGGTGCGCCGGGCGGGTACTCTGGCGGGTAGTATTCCTCCAGCGGCGAGGCGCCCGGCGCGGAACTCGCACTGCCCGCTTCAGGGTAGTACGTGCCTGCTTCCCGCGGACCGCCCGTCGTGTACCCACCTGTAATAGCAATTCCAAATACATTAGTCAATGGACCAAAATGAACGAATCATTATATATAATGTAAACGGAAACTATAATTGTTGAATGAAACAGTTTTTGGAAAACCATATTATGTAATAAAATTCGTTGGGAAAATGTTTGAGACTTTCTCTTTCATGTAGAATAATAGGTATATAAACAGAGTATCATATCGGTTTCGCACTCTAAAAATTGTTTATAATTACAAATTAGTATGAAAAAAATTGTATATACCGACAAACGGAGACTAAATGTTTGAAAAAATAAATAATCAAAATGTTGCTTTTAAAAATCATGGTTTTCTAAACTAAAATGTAAAAGAATTTGTTTCATAGTTTTTTTTTTATTTTGTTAACCAAAGATTGAACTAAATTCTAACAAGTCATAGTAATCAGAGCCGGGGAAAGTACCTGTTCGTTAGTAAAAGCATATTCATTTGAATCTTACATAAATTGAGCATATTAGAACTAGCGTCCGGCGCCGGACATGTCTTTATAGCCAGGTATTGTAATCAATACGGACGTTTTGTGGTGTTGAAAGTTAAATGGATTTTTATAAGTCGACATGCCCTTCAAATACATACATACCACCAGAAATTGTATAAATTTATTAATCTCAAGGTAAAATATGTCTATGATAGTAAAAGTTACAAAAAAAGTAACTAATGACGTAATTAATTTTAGTGGTACAGATACGGATAATGTTTGAAAAAGTTATGGACACATTATTAACTACGTCATCTTGACACAAACGAAATTTGTATAACATTTTCATCTTTTTAGGATGATACAATTTAATGAGACTTCCGCAATGAACTTATTGTGTGCGTTTAAGTTTAGCTCTGTCATGGTAGAGTAACGGAGGGAGAGGAGTGTCGGTGTTACGTTGCCGCTCTCCCTATCCTCCGCTACTAAGCGGTGTCGCACCGCAGACACGGCAGCGGTGGGACTGAGGGGAAGAGGGGGAAACTACCTTCCACGGCCGAATTACGGTTGGCGGCGGAGCCTAAAATCAGATCCGCCGCAGGGAGCTTGGAGGACAATGCTTTCGGGTGCTCGTCCTTTTGGCTCCCATGGCCTCTGGGTGACGGATTCGGAGGGGTTCGTTGCCCATTTGACCGTAAGGGGCCAGAGAGGAAGGCGCGCTGTGTGTTACAGCGCGCTTTACCATAAGAGGATAGGGGAGGTTTACCTCCCCCCACTGAGAAGGGGCTGCATATTGAGGTCAGCGCTGGTGGGGTTGCGGAGGTGTGCGAAAGTGTTCCCGTGACCCTACCATAAAGCGCCGAAGATGGAACATCGTGGGGGTTTTAGTCGGTGTAAGTCCGACATAACTTGTTTTTGCCTCCGCGAAGGCAAGTATGCGAAGACATTTCGTCCACGTAAAAAAAAATTAACCTCTGTCAGTTCGTCATAGAAATTAGGGTCCAGACGAATGATTTGTTTCTATATTACGCTCCACCAATAGAACTTTACAAAGATGTCGATACGCGTACCATCGTGTTCAACTCGTACACTTTTGTAGATAAACTAAATTAATTGCATATGGAATTATTTGTATAGCTTGTCTAAAACAAAAAAAAATTAAACATTAAAATCTTTTCTTTTTGCAAATCCATTGTTTTAAAATTTGATTTTTGAACAGCTAAAAAGCGTGTTAGCGGTCGGTGTATGGCGCGCGTGTGCGCCTGCGGACGGGGCCCGGGTAGCGAGGCGCGACGGTCGCGGTTCACGGCGCGCCCTTTGTTCTGAGCCGGACCCGCGGCCCGCCACAAGCGCTACACCACACCACACCTACTACGCGGCTCGTCGCTATTCATTTAAAAGTTCACAAATTGCGACTTGATTTTGAAATAGATTTAAAACTTTAAAATTGTACAGTAAAAGGAATTAAAATATGTAAAATACGTGGGACACTCAGAAAGTTTTACGATTGTTAAAAAATGTTCTATAGGTATATATATTTTATTACATCTTTTCAAAGTACTCTCCACCAGCCTCTATAAAGTTTCATGCGTCTGAACCAGTTTTCAAACACTGTTTATTAGTCCGCCGCAGGCACCTCGTTTACAGCCTGCTCGAACGCTGAGAGCGCATCATCCGGCGACGAAAACTGTATCCCTTTGAGTAGATTTTTTATTTTTGGGAATAAGAAGAAGTCACACGGTACTAAGTCAAGGCTGTAAGAAGAATGACCCAGGAGTTTGACCGGTGTGCTGTTTAGGAAGTCCCTCATTTTGATTGCGATGTGGACGGGTGCATTGTCGTGGAGGAGCAGAAACCCGCGGAGCCCTGTGTTTGGTCGCTCGTTGCTCACAACAGAGAAATCTTCTGCCAAGCATTTGGTAGTATACTATTCGGCGTTAATGCTTCTTTGGTTTCGTAAAGGAAATGGCACCAAGTAGCCAGTCAAATTGAAAAATCTCGCGATCAAAATCTTTCCCCCTCTTCTATGTCGTTGTACTTTGGTAGGCGTTGATTCGTTTTGAAACATCCAAACCTTCGACTGGCGCTTCATTTCTGCATCGTAATGATAAATCCAGGATTCATCACCTGTAACGGTGTCGTAAACGCGCCGAGACGAGCCTGCTCCAAAACATCTGTGAGGTTGTGCGGCACCCAGCATGAAATTATCCCCCGCACCCGAAGGTGCACGTGTAGAATCTCGCGAAGGCTTCTTGATCCAAGCTGCAGTATATGCTGAATCTCTTGGTATGTAACTCGTTTATTGTTTTGGATCAAATTTTTCACTAGTAGCACGTTTTCTTCCGTAACAGCCGTCAAAGGGCGACCACTTCTTTGTTCATCCCCCAAAGTTAGTCAACCGCGCTTAAATTCATTATAACAACGATACACGGTTGCCTTAGAAGGGCCTTCATCCATTGATTTGAAGTCTATCGTACGATTTGTCCGGTTTCAGTCGACACTTGAAACCCTATTTTTACTTATAAGTAATCATATTTTTAAATAAATTATAACTAGCTAGTCTCACATACATAAAAACTTTTTCTCGCAATACTTTCTGAGTGACCTGGTAATTCATTATTGCAAAATAGCTCTGAACAGTTTTTTTTTTAAATTAACGTTGAGACTTTTGGTTCTGTTATCTTTCAAATAAAAACAGTTAGTGCTAATTTGATCTCATGATATTTAAACTGCAATTGTACAGATATGCATACAAGCGAAAAACGTTATGCACTATAGCTCTTTGATGGCGTTAAAAATTTTACGTAGACACAATAGTCTTGTTCATGAAATAGATAAAATGTAACCAGATTCCTGATAACTAGGTTACATTTCAATGTTCAGAAGGATTTGTGAAAAGAATATAATCTATTGATAAGCCACATATTTAAATAGAATGTTTGCTTTTGTATTACAAATAACGTAACTAGAAACGGACATATAAACAATACGTCTATTCCTTATTATTACAATAAAAAAAATACAGTACTTAAAATTAACATAGACATGTCTAATTATATTCTTACTAAACCATTTTTATAAAGTAACATATATTAAAATTATTTATGTTCAAGAAGCTTTCAAAGATTTATTTTTCATTATTAATATTAGGTTGGGGAAAAAGGAATCCTTTATTTTTTCGGTAGATGGCTGTACTGATAGATTTCTCGTAAAGTATCGATCAAACAATTTCAGATTTGTGCTTGTTGGAAAGGTAACATTTCGCAGTAAAAAAAATTCCTTTGCTGTTTTTTGTTTGGTGCATTCAGTTGTGAGTTACAGGGTGTTAAAAATGGAAGTGAACAAAGAGAAAATTCGGTACATTTTACAGTTTCTCTTTGACAAAGTGGAAAATGCACACCAGGCGGCTAAAATTGTGAATGGTGTTTATGGTTTCGATACTGTAACAGCCAATTATGTGCAATTTTGGTTAAGTAGATTCTGTTCAGGAATTTTTGATGTTAAAGATGCACCTCTCACAGGTAAGGGCGGTCGTCGAAAATGTCGATATAATCGGAGAAATGATCGAAGTTGACCGGCATGTTAGCAGTCGTAACATCGCCCAG
>DWQX01000306.1:0-48227 GCA_018245475.1 Pharmacophagus antenor | reverse complement strand
GTCAAAAAAGTTATAAAAAGTAAGGGAAGATTTTTCGACGAAAAGTTAGTTTAGATAATATATATTTTTTTATTAATAATAATGGCAATTATTGTAGTTTTCAAATTATTTTATGTTACATAACAAGTTCCCTATTTAATAAGGTAAATAGATAATTTGTAGAGCATTAACTTTTGGAATTTTATTCAATATTGTAATTTTTTCAAGGTGGTCTCAAACTTTTGGCCGGCAGTGTATATCCGTAGACAGACTTAAGACATTGAAAGAAACACGTGAGCTTCTAGAGGGAACTATTCCGCTGTTCCCTCCCTAGCGGAAGAGTATCCAATGTTTTTCTTTTTGTTATGATACTACGAGTATAAAAACTCAATAATATAAACCACAAGCAACAGCAGTCACACATATACTTGTTATATATATATATACCGTTCATGACTACACGGAAGATAAAAAAGAGTACTACGTACAGTACGTCTACAGTTAAAGTCTATTTCTATATTTAAATGAAGTGAACGTGAATCGGCGTTCGACAATATAACTGACACTTTATCTAGCAAGAGTGACGCTGACCGCAAGTACTGTCAAATTGAGAATTCAGTTTTATCATAATGAAAATAAAATTACTTGAACGTGTCGTATTTCTTTTTAAAGCTAATTCTTACATTTTGTTTTTTCGTGTTTATTGAATATTTACCAAATTTGAAAAGTTGAAATAATTTGCAAAGAAATGTAAAACAATAATTTTTGAGTTTATTTTTATATAAACGCTTGCACATTATTGCTATTATTAATGAAATTAAAAAGTACATTCATAAAAAATTAACGTGAGATTAGTTAGTAAGAATGAGTTAAACCAATTATAGAGATTTGTCTTTTAACCAGTGATGATTATTATTATCCGATATTTTTATATTTTTTTTTATTTTTGAGGATGCTTGGTGATTTGATATACAACTCAAGATTTAATTTATCTGAATTTGTTTTTGCCATTTATTACAATTTAGCAAGAATTTTACATACGTCTAACATTGCTGGCCCACTAACCGACTTCGTGGACATTCGACACGACTTAGAGATAAAACGAAAAATAAACGTGTTACAATTTCGCGGAAGCAACGGCATACGTTACCGTTTCTGTCTGGTGACGAACACGATTATACGTAACATTATTCACGACGATCCTTTCTATAAATAATCAGCTCATGGATAATTAGAACGTTTAGTGTGTAACGGGCTTAAAGTTTATTAAAATTTACATCTACGAGATTTACAGCACGATACTAAATAGTCATAAATGTTCAACGACGAACAGACCTTAATAATAACCTACTAAATTACAAAATTATGTGTTCCTAATTATACCAAAACTGTTGACATAGACGCTTCTATTATACCGTATAATCTATCAGTAACTGGTTTCTAGGGTATATTAATAATGTATCTATAAATTACAGTTCAAACATCTTGTAACAAAATATTTGATGTGTAAGAAAACGTTAATTCGTCTTTTTCATGAGTTTAATAACAGAAATGAACTTTGTGCGAAGTGTATAACATATACATCGAATATAGGTCATTGGTCTGATGACAGTTGTCAGAATGTTCAATTAAGGCTACGCAACAGACTCGATGTGAAATATAAATGATGTAAAACACTGATATGGTGTTATCTATACTTTCAAATTTTAAAGGCCCGACAGATTCACTGATTGATTTATAATATATTAAAGAATAGCCTAAAGCTACTTCTAGAAACATGAAATTTGGAAGGTGCGTTCTTTGTGATGTGTAGTTATCCACTAAGGGTATTTTGATATTTAAACCCAAAGGAGGGGTACGAAAGTTTTTAATAAAACTTTATATTCAGAGTTTGTTGACTCTTGGTAAGCATACTGGACGGGTAATAATCTTAATATTAAAACTAGATTTACCAACAATTTATATATACCCATTTTTACCGTAACTAGCCAAAATGACTGGTCTTTCTAAGTCGTTAATAGTGTTTCTCGTCTATATTTACTTACCAAAAGTAGTAAATAATTAAAGGGATTTTATTTTAGTTCTTAAACAAATTGTAATACTAAAAGTTTTATTGAAGTTATAGATTTTTAAAAAAATTATAGTTAGTTTAATTAAAACTTAAGTTAATTAAACTCTAGCAATCAATTCGAAGTGTAATTATTATAGAATAGTAAAATCATGAAAAATACAAAGTTTTATGTCAAATGTTTAGGTAAGATGTGTTTGGCCGTTACTTATCACCATAGCCGTTTTTAAAAAATTTCGTTAACACTACTCTCATTAATAAACTATTTATGGTTACTGCCATGCAAAGGCATGTGTCGCTTTGGTTGTCTAATAAGTCAGTGAAATTAGTCGAAACTAATATTTGGCTAGCATCTTACTGTGAATTTAGTTTGTTATCAAATATTTTAGTTTTTAATATTCCAATATGTATATAAATATTGCTTAGTAGCGTGCAAAAAAAAATTACAATCACAAGAACAAATGACAAAATAAATCTCGAAATTCAACGAATTACTGAAATGTGGTTATATATTGCATTAGAAGCGCATTTTTATGGAATTGTTTTAAGAGAATTCATATATATTTCTTATTATCACCAACATGATCCACATTAATAGTTACAAATGCCCCAATATATCATATAGAAACATCAATAATGAAAATTATTTTTGTTTTGCATACATAAAAAAATATTAATTATATAAAACTTATTCTTTATTTATATCTATAAATCTAGTGTTAAATAAACAGACAGAGAATCGGGTGGGAGACGGCTAGTTTTTTATAAATAATATTGCTGAATTTTCACTCGATGCCCGAGTTTAATTAGTAAACAACAAATTGCGTTGTTCCAACATGATAATACTAAGTGAATCTCGGTGTATATCAAGTATTATAAATAAATTTAGTATTTACGTACGCAAATTATGTTTTGGCAATTGCATTACATTCGAAGTGTCAAAAATTAACATATTTTGTATGTCTTCTACAAGTTTTTAAGAGAAATCATTACTTTCACAGATAGCTCGTTACGATTACGTCGTAATTATCTCTAATGTGAACCAGCAAATTTGCATAGTGAAGGAGACATTTATAATGTAAATTTCATGTGTACAGGTAATTACTTTTTAGTTCTAGATTTAAAATAAGGGATAGGTTGTGAGGTAAAAAATATGTGTTAGGAATCAAATCTCTTATGCCCCATATAAGCAAATATAAACAACAAATTTATAAAAGTATTATCACATAGTGATAAAAAAAGCTTTAAAAAACAAATAACATCGGGTGACGCAAGTGGCGAATGATGACATTCAAGCTTTGATTTATTATAACGTATAATTACTGAAACATGTGTGCGAAAACCAATGAAACCTGATTTATAGGATAAATGATAGTTTATGACCTCAATTATAATATGTAAAATTTATTGTGGTAAAGTTGTATCTAACGCCCGTTTTTATCTCATATAGACAAGAATAAGTATTTTAATGGGTGTGAGATTTAAACAGCAACGTATTGCAAGTTCTCGGGAACCGGGAGATACAAAGGATCGCCCGGCCATTGCCCTTAGCGCTAAACTTTTTTTTGTTATTTAGTTTCTTACTTATTACTCTATATTTAATAAGATTTCTATTTAAAACCCAAATTCTTGAAATTATTACGATTTAGAGTACCGCGTCATACTTCTTTTTTTTACATATATTTTACATTGCACAGCTTTATCAATATTATAATCTGCTCTATTGATATTTTTTGGATTTGTTTTCCAATTTTATCAAAAGATAAATTTAGTAGATGTTAACGTCTTTTAAAAGAATTACCTGTACTGAAAACAAGTTAAATTAACTTTTTTTTAATATAAGATGTTATTTATATGAAAAAATCATTATAACATTACAATAGACGCACCTTAAATAATTGAGGACGGCGGGTCATCTAATGATATATTAAATAACAATAATAAGAGGTACTTCAAAATTCTAGGTATAAGCGGATACAAATGAATAGGCGCAGAAAACATTAGTAATTGGTTGATGATTTCAGCTTTCTGTTTCATGTTGCATCCGTTTTTCATGCATATCTTATTTATTTATACATAAATTGTAAAAAAATGATTTTTGCGAAAAGGAATAATAATGTAAGTGCCTTCTAGTGTTCGATTGTTGAGCGAGTTACTACGAGATTGTGTTCACATAATAACTACTCCAGTCGTCGCTGCACAGCTGTCGATTGACAGGCGTACCCGTTTAACCACCCATAATCGGGGATGCACGCAGGTAAACGACTTTCTGCTGCCTTTGTGTCTTTCAAAGCTGTTGGGATAACCGTTAGGTTGAAGTGACGGATTATTTTGTGTCCAAAAGAATTTTCTTTAGTATTGCTAAGTGTATATTTACCTATATGGGCCAGATCGATAATCGGTACTTCGCAGCGCGACAGCAATGTTTCCTCTTGCGGGGCTGCCATCGTGAACACCAGATGAAGCTCCGATTTGCACTCGCCGCTGTTATTTTGCAAGTACTCAAACGCCTTATCACTCGACTCCACGTAATTAGCAATTAGCGATCGTGACACCGAACGATAATAGGACAGGAAAACGATACAGATAAGCACTTAGAACACCGTACGGTAAATGTAAACGTTAAAGTTTATTGAAGTTGTGAATGGTCTTTAGATTACCCCTGGTATAGAAGCGTTCAGAACTCATTTGCATAACCTTGTAGTTCTTGCTCGAGGCGTTCTGCGATCTGACGTAGCAGCAATAAGCTATACTGACTTGACACATTAAAAATTGGTTTCCGTTGCTCTCTCAAAGTAAGTATGTGTTAGGAATCGTTGCTCCCGCGTGTGCGACCCGATGGCGTCTTGCGCCCCCCGCCCCTCACAGTTGGCGAGCTTCGAATGTCTTTCGTTGATAAACTGGCTCACCATGCGCGATGAGCGTTACTCTGGCGTCCGATGCTGGCTCTCACTTGTATATCATCGCGCAGACTTTCGCAACCCGAGTAGCGTGTCGAAACTGTTCTGCCTTGAGTACACCACAAACGGAGAAAGCGTGTTAACCAAGCGCACAAACCGTTCGGAGTTTAAGACAACACTGGCGCGTCGCTCGCGTGGCCACTGACTGACTCACGCGGTCGCCGCCCGCTGCTCTCTCGTTCGCAGTTCACTTCACGCAACATTCTGCGCGTATTTCATTGCGGTTTTATGATTAACAATAACAATTTAATATTCTTTACTATTTATTTAGATATCTTCTTACTTTACTACGTATTGATAATTTTAATTCCTAAAGTTGTAATAGTTCTGGTTGATGATGTAAAAAATATTTTTATTAATTTTAGTTTATAATGATACATCGCCAGGATTCACACAAAACCATTATAAATTCCATGTATGGACTATTAAGCTCCTTTTCCGATAATTTAATAATGAAACCACTTTAATGTATTAAGTTTAATAGTTATTTTTTGTCCTTTATATAAGAAAACGTTACCTTTACGTCCTAAAACTTATATAGTGTCGCCATCTAGATTTAAAATAAAGAACTTTATGAATTCACAATAAATTACAAGTACAAAATCAGATTATTTAATTATTTATATAAGGATCATTAATTTACAACAGACAGATTGTTTTATTTGAGGCAACGTTCGAAGTATGAGGCACCGACGTAACCACCGCGCATAGCTCGCTGAACATGTTGTTCAAATAGCCTTCGGTTGCTTTGAAGCTCATCTGCTGCTTCTTTATTTAGTGGGTCTTCAGGATTTGGTTCCTGTAAAATTAAAAAAAATAGTTTGACTGGAATGCTAGAAGGATAATGATTCGGAATATATATCTGTAAACATTATATTTGACAAACTCTAACAATTTTTAATTTAATGGTAATTATAATAATTTTGTAATCCTATATTTAAAAAAAAATCCTTTAATATTATTACGACATGACTGTAGTTTATGTTATAAGCAATGCTATCTTTTGAGTTTTTTATGGTTTAGAATCAAAATATTAAACTATTTAATAAATTAAGATGTATTATTGCAATTTATTATTACTTAAGAGTTAAAAATAATTGTCTCAGTGTTAATTGACATTGCAGTTGATTTAGTCTACTGGGATTAAAGAAATAGTATTTTATAAATATCTATTGCAATGATAGACCATAAATCAAAATACCAAGATAAATTCGCAAATAAATCACAAATAACCATTTTCTAATACTAATTATATATAAAAACATTGTTATCAAGTTTCTAGTTCATTATATGCAAGTAATGAATATTGATGTGCAAACCCTAATATAAATATTAATTTTTATGAAAATTAGAAGAAAATTATCCATTTCAAAAAACAATATGGAAAATAAACATATTTCTACCTAATTTACTACTTTTTTTCAATTAAATTTGTTATTAGGAATTCCAATTTTTATCAAAATTTATTTTACAGTTTGAATCTCGTTTTAGGTGACAGTAAAATTCATATATAATACTATACTATAAACATTATTGAATTGTTGAATTATAAACAAAATATAGTAGCATTTCAGAAATACATATTGTTGTACAAGTGATTGTGATACAAAATATTTATACGAAATTGATAAATGTATGCTACACTAATATATTCCAGTATAGATTAAACTTACCAGGAATAAATACTGTAATCCATAAACTATTGAGTTAACTGTTAAAACTGGTTTCCAGTCTTCTCTTAGAATATTAAGACATACATTGCCTTCTAAATCTATGTTAGGATGGTAGACAGCCGTTTCACATTTTACCTTGGGTGGTTCATGTGGGTAGTTGGGGCCTACCTGTACCAAATAAAAATATAAGGTAAGAAATGTTTACATATATATAAAGTTATTATACTGGATACATATACAAGTAAGAGTACATATAAATAAAAATTATAAAAATAAATACTTTATACTATAGTATTTTTCAAGGGATTTTGGGAACATTAATGACCTCTTGATACTTTACTGAATTCAATAGATTCAAAGTAATATTATTTAAAAAACATATGAGACATTTCACACATAGTACTTTGATCCCAATATAGATAGATAAGCAGAACCTGTAGTATGGGTTATTGGATATCAATATACATAGATTGAAATAAATACTTAAATATAGATAAACAACCAGACTCAGAACAAATAGATATGTTCAAACCCCCAAAACTTGGTTTAAGAGGCAGAGTTACTACTATTACACCAACGGGCCAGTCCAATAGATTAATTTTAATTATTTTTATCAAATGATTTAACATCAAGGGTAAAACCATTAATATTTTATCACTTCATTAGGGATAATAAGGAAAGATCTAAAAAACATGTTTAAAAAATAAATAACAAACTTTTGAATACAGAAATACATACAAAGTCTTACCTTAAAACTAAATACAAAGCGTCCCCCTCTATAGAATCCCTCGTCAGGGCATATTATAAGCTTGAAATTAAGCAGATCATCTGGATCTGGAAATTCTGTACTGCATGTCTTAGGTAGGTTCAATTCATTTAAATCTAAAAATTAAAAGTGACATATTTTAGTAACATGAAGTGTGAAAAACAAACACCTACAATAAATTATATATATAATATTTAAACTAGGCTTTATCTATTCTAAATTTTATTTTGGAAAAATCTTACCCTTAGTGATTCGTAATTGTGCTGCTGAAGCCTTTTTTTGTGAACCTCCCGCTCGTGCTGAGCCTTCTTCATCTTTTTTTTGTTGTTTTAATGAAAATAATTTAATCATTTTTAAATATATCCACACTAAGTAATTTATGAATTTTATTTATCTCAATAAAGACACGATTCCGATATATTTTGACACCTTGTCTAGATTTCACCTTTCAACTAGGTTTGAAGGAAGAAGAAAGATTGCAATTACTAAAATATAAAATTATAGAATTTAGTGTTTACAACCACTTACAATAAAATTTTAAATTCAAAATATTATAATTGCAATTTTTGATGGAATAGGTGTATCATAAATACTTCGAAATTAAGTAATTTTAAAAAACAATAAAAAAATACTATATGAGTAAAAATTTAATTTTTTTAAAAGTACCACTAAAAATGTTTTTCAAAATATAAATTATGATTTTTATGATTATTAATATTCAAAACACGTTATTAATTATAATAAATTAAATTATACTGAAATCGGTAATAACATAAAACAAATTTCGAAAGTGCTATTAATTATGGGTTCAGTTTTCACTTTAAAATTTATCCATTTAATATAATTATAAGTTCAATAATGATTTACTCATTCCAAGAATTTGTTTTTATTTTCGGGGAGATTACCAAAAATTTTATTTAATATGGAAAATTTGTTGATAAAATCTGGTAACTTATGGTTTTTTAAATTTCTTTAAAATTATTTTGACGCATAAGTATTTTATTTATATTCTGTGTTGTTATTTGCGTATAGTTCAATAGACGGAGAATTCATGTTATCCGATTTATGAAATTGTGATTTAGTCCTGAAATAGTGTTTCTTTAGAAACAATTGTCATAAATGTAAGCGTGCACACAAAGATCAATATGTGATTAAAGAAGCTATTGCTTTAAAATAAATATAGGGTAAATCGACCTTTGAAATGGAAAGTCAAGATATCATTGAATTGGGTTCTTCTGATGATGATGCTGAGCCACCGGCGCCCAAAAAAGTGAGATCTACATATTTATATCTTGTTAATTATATAAGGATACTATCTTTTTTTATTATGTTTGCAGATTAAGCCGTCACCAAATGCGATGGTACATATTCAAAAGAAATTACAAGGCATAAGCATAAAGCCGATGGCGTCTAATATTTCTGATAAAAATCAAGGTGTGTCAGTGAAATCTTTATCGGTTACAAGATTGGCTAATTCTACTCCTTCCAAATTGAAAGTTAGTAGTCCTAATAATATATCAAATGGAAGATGTGTACAAAAACATACGTTTAAGCCTTTATGTAGAAAAATAGTAAATGGCAAACCAGTGCCTATTAAAAATAAATTAAATATCAATCCGATGAATGTTATAGCTCATAATCCTGATTTATTAAACAGAACAGCTTCAAAATCATTAAAAAAACATGAAGCAAATGTATTACAGCAAAGGGTGTTAACAAAATTACCACCAAGTATTACAATAACAAGAACACACAGTGCTGGTAGAAAAGTGGAAAATATATGTGCATTAAAGTTGAATAAAGTTAGAGTTAATAAAGAATTGGCCATTACCCCATCTACAAATGCAAAAGGAAAGAAAAAAACTAATGAAATTCTTACTGTAGAACTTGATGATGATGAAAATCTTCAGTCCTCTTCAGCTAAAGGTAGCCTCCAGTGGTATTTGAGGCCTGAAGAACAACTTGATTCAAGTAAGCTAGAAGAAAAGAACAATATGGAACCAGCGCCACATAAAATGATTGAAATAACGATAGAAGATAGCCCTGTGAAACTATCTTTGCTTAAAGAAACATTTAATGTAAATAAAAAAGACCTTTTTATTACAATAGAGGACAGTCCGAAAAAACCTATAAATGAAGTAATATCAGAAGGCAGTTGCACTGAAAAAGAGAGTAATAAAAGCCCACGTAGTAAAAAGAAATTGAATTATACAGAAAATGAACAATGTGAATCAATTGAGACAACTGCAATAGAAATTGATGGTGATGTTAATAAAATTAATGAAGAGAAGAGTGAAAATGAAAAACTTGAAATTCAAGATGATTGTGCTAACCAACAAGTAAGTCAATCAAACGAAAAAGATAATACAACTAATAATCACATAGAAACACTAGGACATGATATGAATTATTATGAAAAATGTATCCATAATAATGACCATATTGATGGAAACATGGGAGTGTCAGATAATAAAGGTTGTGACATGAGCAGTGATGAATTCCATCCAATAGTCCAAAAATTTATCAATTTATGTTGTGAAATAGATAAAACAGATGACATGCAAAAGATAATAGAGAGAAGAATTAAAAATTATTATCGGCAAGTATCAAAAGAATATGTTGAATCTGAAGAGTTCCTTGACCTTGTAACAACGAAAACATTAATGACAGAGGCTGACCCTACGAAGATGTATTTGTACCTAAAAGATGTTGTTGATGAGTTGAATTTGCAAAGAAAAATGGCTAAAACGGGTCATTCAGCAAAAGAACAGAATTCTAGAGAAGGTAAATAATAATTATTTATTGTCATAGTGCCAATCGGTTGAATGTCATTTAGGTCCACAGTTTATGAGGAATAGAAATGATCTGTTATTTGTTATACTGCTGAAATACATATTGCAATTAACTTAATTGGTTGCTTCTAATCAGAATGTTCTAACAAAAATTGCATTTTTTGTAAGGTTTAAGTTTTTTTTTTTATTAAATTCGTCATTTTTATTACCGTTTTGTAATAATCAGTTTCATTTTGACAGTTTTCTTTTCCAGAAAATCCATATTAAGATTCTTCTCTGTGCATTTCTTGATTATAAATATTTGAAATTTAGTTGAGAGTAGACTTGCATGCATTACATTTTGATTGATTTATTATATACATCTTAAAAGTGGTACATATATGTTTTTCTTTTTATCTGTTCTGGTCAGTTTTTAATGTTGGTTAATTTTGTTATATAAATAAATAAAACAGAATATGCAGTCTATACAAAAACTCAGGAAATTATGAACAAAATGAAATTCTATTCTTATGGCTATTATCCACAACTCCACAATAACATGGACATATTTAGTGTGAGATAACAATGGATACATTGATTTGAAAAATGAGAAATATCATTTATATTTTGACAACAAATGTAATAATAACAATATAAAGTAAATGTGACTGGTCATCTTTTGAGTTCCCCTAGTTATTTATTAATTTTGAATCATTTATTGTTTACTTTAACTTTACATCTTTGTATTATTAATATTAACTTTTTACTTAACACATTGTTGACTGGTCATGTCTTAACTCTTGTCTTTGTGGTCGGATATTGTCAACCAGCTATCAGTAAGTAAACAAGTGTTGGAGACAAGCTATAAGACTATTTCTACAGCCGAGCTATCTTCAAAAATTAAAACACTAATGAGTAGTACTATACAAGAAAACCATGGCTTACCAAAGGTCCTGACAGAAGAATTCAAGAATCAAAAAGAGGAGAAATGGCTTATTTTTTATAAAATGAAGCGAAAATCGGAAAAACATTTTAAATAAATTTTTTAAAATTCACTTATATCTATTGTTTTACTTCCACATCCACTTATAAGAGCTGGTGACATGAGATGATTTTCAATAAAATTGCCAGTCAACAATGTGTAAAACTGTTCCCTCTATTTAGGGAAACAAAACCAAGTTGGCCATAATTCTGTTGTGTATCAAGTGCTTTAACCCTTTCTAGACTCCTGGTACATTGTATGTATCAGTAAATTTTTACTTGATTAAATGCTTCTAATTTTTATTTTATTATTATTAATTTGGTTAATGTTATAACCATGTAGTTCTACTAGTGTCCTTAGAAAACGTAAACAAGTTCAGCGTTAACGTTAACTACCGCCATTCGATTCCATTTAATAAAGCTTACTCGAACAGGAAACGTATCTTCCCTGAATAAAAAAATGACTTGGAAGGGTTAAACGAAATAATAATAATGATGAACCTCCTCAGATGTACGTAGTTTCATATGGTAGTAAACCAGTTAAGTGTGTTTGTCAGCTATATCTGTTAATGATAAAATGTTGCGATCTATGGAAGTCTCATTTTCAACAGTTTTAATGCTGTTATCAGGTTACAGAAAAGATATAAAGATAAGTTGCATAATTTAATTTTCATTGGAGTGCATTGTTCAATTTTTTCATTTATACTGTTTTTTTAAATGTGCGCATATATGTTTAAATGATTTACTAACTTGATAAGAGGTTACGAAAATTTTTTAATAAAATACTTATTAAAATCATTCAAAGTTATCCATAAAAATACTGAATCATGGTCGTTCGACTACAATGTAGTGTGTCGTATGGCCAGGAAGGGCCGAAACGCGCTGCTACTTATCAAGTGCACTCGAACGACATGCATGCAGGCGACAGGAGGACATTGACCACTTTCCAGTATGGTATTCATGATTCCGTGATGATCCGTGAGGACAATATTTTTTATTGTGTGGGATATATTAAATAAATAATGAAAAACTTAAAACTTTTTGAATGAAAATGTCACCAAATAACGATGCTTATTAAAATAAAAATTATGCACACATTTAAAAAAAATGTAAGTCATCTCGACACAGTTAACCCGGTATTTAATTTTTTCGTACCTACTTTTTCTCTTTACTGCTGTTGAGCAGTCGAGTTATTGTAAAAAAAGTGGCAGTTACGGAAGTTATTCAAGGCTAAGAGAATTTTCTTGTGTGAAATGAGAGCGCAATGCTGTGCTAAATAAACATGTTCCCTGCGTACACATTGTTAAAGACATGTGTCTCAATTACTGTTAAATAATTGTTCCATTCAATTTTATACATGTCCCTGATCTCTCTGAAGACATTTTTAAATGAGGCTTTTCATTCTTTTTGTATATGATTACACATAGAGATAATGTGCTCTCCGTGTTCTATCTAAAAATGAACATGTAAATATACATTAATCAGACCTTGCAATATGTATTTGAATTTAGAAGATGCAGATGGTGATTGTACCAAGAATAATAGCAAACGACAGAGACAAATTCATAAGTTGGAAAAGACAATTAAAAAACTTAACAGAGCTATAATGAAATTAGAAGAACAGGAAGTGGATTTTGATGATGAAGAAGATTCAGTATACTTGTTAACTGAGAGGTATTTTTGGTTAAAATTGGTCTATAAACCTGTCAATGTCTAACTTTCTCGTATACAGCCTATTAAACATTTTAATTTCGCGATAGTGTTTGTAAGATGGAATTGTGCTTAATTATATGTTGCATTTTTAAAAACATGGTATAACAGTTTTATTTACTTACAACGGTCTATACCAAGACCTTAATTTCTACCGATGTTAAATGACAATTGTGTTGTAAATGGAGACGTATTTATTCCCAGAATTTATTGGTTTTCAAATGTTTTTCATAAATATCATTTCAATATTTTTGTTTTAGTTTAAATAAACTATATATTTAAATAAATATGTGTTTCTTAAATATAAAATTTAATTTTAACTTATGATTAATTTAGCTTATTCCATATTTTTCAGGTATAAAGAGAGGTTAATACGTGTGTATGAAAAGTATTGTAAACTGTCTAATAGCAAGATGCCTTCAGAGTCCGGTATTCAGATACAATCCCGGCCTGGTCAACCACCAGGGCCTTCAAAAAGGCTAGAGAAGTTGATTAATAAGAAAGTACCAATAGGAACTCCATTACCCTTTCCTGATTTTCATGACGTACTTAGATGTGTCAGAGAGGCAAGTGAAGAAGATAAACTTGGATGGAATGAAGCTGATATAATGGATGAAGGTAACATACTGAATATTCAATATAGATAGTAATATAAGTTATTATTTTATTGTAATTAATCATTCATTTATTTCTAGTATATTTTGCAGTAAAGGATTTTTTTATTACAACGAAGGAGAGATATAAGACAAGAAATTACAGTAAATAGCTTTTCTTTTTAATTTTCAGCACGCGATCTCTTTACAACTTGTGGTAGAAAATTACAAAGACGAAGACAAGAGAATGACTGGAGATTAGCGGTTTCGCGGATTACACACAGCGTGGACCCGGCCGAAACCAATGAATTGTTAAAGAAGAAACTAGATGAAAATAAAATGGTGGCGGATAGAAAAGTGGCTGAAATATTTAATAGGTAATTTTCATAAAAATATTTTTTCAAATATGTACGTTTTTTAATATTTCAAATTTATTAATTTAATTATAACGTTTAAGCCCCATGTATACTGGAATCTAATACACAGTATTGTTGTAATAACGTGTAAGGAAAGGATTGTCGGTCGAACATTTTCATAAATTTAAATACGCACCCACATAAACGAAAACCACGCTTATTGTACGTATATAGTATTTTAGCGAACGGAATCTTCGTGGCGAAAGAGTTAAACTAGGCCCCAGCTTTAAAGTGTTTTGGTCATATGTTAAAAGTTTTTCTTCCTTGTTGTGCAAAGTTTACAAAACAATAACTTATTTTACAGATATGCGGAAAGGCAAAAGCAATTACATTTAGAGGCGACAGAAATTGGAGACAAGGAGGCGGATGAATCACCCGAGGAAAGTGAGGATGAGGAAGTTGATAACAGTAATTCCTTAGATGATAGACAAAAGAGAAAAGACCGCTTAAGAAGACTTTTAGAAGAGAAATCTAAAAAATTAACTGAAGAGAAGGAAATCTCGTCAAGTACAGAAATTAAGAAAGTCTCATTAGTTGACTCTTTGTCAAGTGAAAATAAAGAAATAAAGGAAAATAATGAATCTGAAAATATTTATGATCTTGATACAGTTCAATGTAAACAAAAAGAAATAAAAGATAAAGTATTGGAAATAACTAAATCTGAGCTCTTAAAGGGCACGGTAAACAAAGGTAATGTATTTAAAGCTGAAAATGAGAGACATAATGATTTAAAAGAAAGTAATAGTCATAATGAGGAAAGTGTTATTAAAACAAAAGATTATATTACTCAAGAAGAAACCGATAAAACTCATATGAAGGCTGGTGGTACTAAAACCAAACCTCAAATTGATGGTGATGTATATTTAATAAGTGATGACACTGATGGAGATGAACTTAATCTTTTACAAAAGCTACATTCAGAAAATGAAATTTCGTCTGATTCCTCTGACTATGATGAAACGGCTATAGCTGTTTCAGATACAGATTCTAATAGTGAATCAGAGGTCATCAGTACCTGTGATGTTATTAGCATAGAAAACTCCAGTTATTCTGAATCGGAACAAACTGAAAATGTCGCTTCAGAAGATATTAATAAAACCAAATGTTCTACATATAAAAACGAAGGTATGTGTAATACAACAGGTAAAGTAGGTAATATTAATGTTGAAGATACGCCTGTTGATGAAGAAATGAAAAATGACTATGATGAAAATCTACTTCTCGCTTCTTCTGAAGACGAAGAAATGAATTCCGTTTCATTTGAAAAGGAATGTATTAATCTTAAAGATGATGATATATCGTTCGGAGAAACACTTATAGCTCAAGATGCAAATTATAATATTGAGATGAATGTTTCATCTGGTAACAAATCCAGCAATGGCTATATTAACCTTAATGATGATGAAATTACAATAAGTGAAACATTTATTGGTCAAATTAAAACTGTAGAGAGTTTGAACAAAGCTGTAGGTATCACCAGTGTGAGCTGTAAAGAAAAAGATGACAATGAAGAATGTAACAAAAAGTCAAATTCCTATGAAACTTCTGTTAGTGAAAGTAGAAATGAAAATATTACTAATAAAATAATAGATATTAACAATTCTTGCAGAAGTTCTGATAAATTTAATGATAAAGATACATTAACAAATAGTATATGCAGTAATAATGATATTATTAGTAGCAAAGAAATGATTATAAAAATACTTACAGATAACAATAGCAATATTGATGAAAATGACATAAATATGGAGCGAAGTAATTGTGATATACCCAAAGCGAATGACGTAAATGTTTGCGATAAACATTCACATACATTGGAAGGTAACCATAATGTTAATGAAGTAAAAAGGAATACAGCAGGTATTGATTATACTCAATCCTCGCCAAAGAAGGTGGCTGACAACAATTTAAGTGATATTAAGACTGCTGCTGTGATGGCGAGTAAAAGTTATGGTGTATATATAAATAGTAATAATGTGATTCCCACAAGCCAATGTATCCCACCGGAAACACCTACAGGAATAGTTGCCGGATCTAAAAGTATAGAAATGATGCTGGAAGAAATGTTTAATTCAAATGATAGTTGAAAATAATTTGTTAGTTCTGAATAATATAAAGTATTGACAGCAATCAAAAGGTAAAAAAGTCATGAATTTATTTTCCTTTAATTTTCGATTGCTGATTTCAATATTCTGGTCAACTATAAATGTATACAAATAAATTTAAGTGGCAGTTTTTATAATTAAAATAACTGCTTTTTACTAAATATGTATGGATATTTACATAATAACAAAAAAAAAAAACTCATTTTGCTATTTTTGTGTCTGTATTTGTTTCGGCTGATTTCTGTAACGGTTGGATCGGTTTCGACAGCGCTTTCACTGATGGGTAGTTGATGTGATAATAACGTATATATAAGGTTGTACAACATTTGCGATTATAAGTTCTTTTCTTATTATTTTTAACCACAGTATCGGTAACAAAGCTGTCAGCCACAATACTTTATTATCCAATCACAAATTATTGGTTATTAATATCATGTTAAACTTTTAGTATAGGTTATATATATACGGCATCGCGAGTGTAGGGTAGGTTAGTGCGAGTTGGAAGTCGGTGAGAATGAAAGACTGCATTGTAAAATAGTGATTATTTTCTATTTTTTTTGTGTGATTGTCTTTTTTTCAATATACGTTTCTACTTAACAATGTGACTAATTGAATTATACATGTAACTCACATTGAAGCGTAAAACAAAGTCAAATAAAATGTTATTAAACTCACACAAACTACTAGTAATATTAGTTAAAAAATTATCTGTTGAAGGACGTAACTTTGCGAAGTTTTTTTTTTTAATTAAAATAGTTTTTAACTATACTCAACTCCTTAGACTGTTCGGTATCCATATAGTATTACCCTTTTGTTGCGAAAGAGCTTCTATTGAATGCAAATCTTAGGTCAAACCCCAGTAATCGCTTCGTCTATATTTTATTATTTCACATTGTAATATTTGTACAAACGTTTTTTTGAAAAATTATTTGACAGCGCACAGCAATTTCACCATTCTGAAATCGCGTATGCTGCAAATCGACCTCATAAACTTTTGTGGCACTCTGTGTGAAAGGGTTGACAGTAAACCGGATAATTTTACCAAATAAAAAAGACACTTCCGTCGTCACAAAGTTTATTTACAAATATTTACAAAATTTCCATCTTAAGTACATAATTGTATATCCCTTAACTTTTTGGCGTAATTACTTGAAGCAAATTGGTCCGATGTCGAATTTAAATTGATGTGCACCGTCGACAAACGATAGCGGCTGGAAGTCGACGATGGGCAGACGCTCGGTGCGAGATGTTCTAATTTCAAAAACAATGTCCCCTTTGCCTTCCTGTATAAAGTATGAATGTAATCAGTTAATAGTTACGTATAAACGTAAATATACTATAAACGTTTATAGTTACTGCATTTATTTTTTCTAATTAAACAAAACAAACTACATTTTTCATCATCATCTTTATTACTTTGCCTTTTTTGAACATAATCATTCGATGATTTCTTTTATCGTGTATTAAGGATTTTTTTAAGGAATCTTAAAACGGTATCACTGGTGACCGGCATGTGAAGACAGCTAACAATTTAAAATATGGGCAAATGTGCTATGTGTATTGATTGTATATTATAAACATCATTAATATAATGTTAAACTATATTAAGGGCATTTTATTATCTAAAAGGTTATATTTATACATGAAGCATCATTTCTCGATTAATACGAAATTCATCGCGTCATAGGAACGACGTTAGCCGTGTTAAAAATATATTTTTTTAGTAATCAACGTTAACACATGAATATTTTGCAATTTATGTAATGAAGATTTTCTATTTAACGAATAATTTGACGCACCTTGCAATCATCTTTTACCAGCTGTGGCTCTTTGAATTCCATAGAGTTGTGTCCATATAGTTTTATCGGATTAGTTCGTACCAAATCCGGTGGAATGTCAGATCTGAAAACAAACGGTGATATAAAATATATATTTTTTGTTATTTGGTTCTTCATATTAATTTTTGCTCTAATTTTTTATTTAATTTCGATATGATGTAAAATATATATTTTTTAAAAATTAAGAATGACCTTGAGTGTCATAAATGTTTTGGTTAGTTTGTGTTTATATATATATATATAACTGTGGTTGCGTGTATGTTATTACTACCTCTGGGAGACGTTTGTTTCTATACATGAATATGTAAAGTTTTGCCTGGCGCCGTGTGACAGCAATTTCAAGAAACGCAGTTGAATTATACCCATTCCTTCGTTTTCGTAAGTGATCTGTAAAGACAATTAATTTAATAAAATTAAAATAAATATATGTAAATTACAATAAATTGTATTATAAATCAATAAATATTTTTTTTAAATCGTTTGTTTGAATGAAGCCCGCATTATTATAATGTTTTACGTATTTTTTTTATTACATCTGCTAAATGCCTATAAAAGGAATATAAAATAATACTAACGTGATGCCCGTTATCAATTTGAGAGAATTTCTGTGCGGTGTCATAAGTCGCATAGACTTCGTTGGTGTCCATGTTGTCCGGATATACACACGTGTAATGTCCTTTACAGAACACTCGTATAGGATGTCCGCTGGCGCCACCGCCTCTAGCGTCTATCCAGTAAACACCTGTAAGAGGAATAATAGAGGTTCAAGTTTTAGAGAATATTAAAAACATTAATTTATTGCTTACTGTAAATTATAGTAAGTTATGTATCAAACGAGGTAAGTCTAAGGGATACTTTTTTGTTAAATGCCTTTACAGATTACAACGTACAAAAGCTTTTGCATAGTTTGTGAAAGAAATCGCAGACAAAATTACTAGTAATGCGACTTTATTAATATTCTTGTACCCCAGTATATTCCCCATTATTTGTGTATAACGTATTATACATATGAAGATATCATTTATTGTTATACAATTTAAGAGCATGGCACTTATAACTTTCCAGGTATTCCTGCAAATAGCTTTTTCCTTGATATTTACCCATATTACTCACCGTCAGTTAAATTTGCATGAGAGTTTCGAAGATCTTTGCAAGATAGCGCTGGGTTTGAATGTGTACCTCGTGGGCGTCTAGCTGATTCCAAAGTAGTATGCGCCGCTAGCACACCTTTCATAATATCACGCGCCCATTCTAATTCTTCGTCTTCTGAAAATAATGATACTTCTGTGTTATTTAAAATTTCACACAACTGTGCAAAGTAAAATTTTTATATAATATCAAAAACCAATAATCATCATAATGTTTTGTTTCCACATTTTTTTTGTGATAATCAGTTATAAAAATAATACAATTATCACCTTACCGTCTTCTAAGTTGTCTTCAGTTGTTGATTCTATTGAATTCAATTCAACGCTTCTGCGTCGTCTAAGTGAGGAGAAAACTTCTAGTGGTAAATGTGGTACTGGCGCAGGAGGCCCAGGAGGTCCTGGAGGTCCAGGCGGGCCTGGGAGCCCTGGTCTGCCATCAGTGCCGGTTTGGCCCTTAGGCCCGAGTGGACCCTCGAGACCTGGTAGACCAGCTGGTCCAATTTCTCCTTTAGCACCCGGTGGCCCAATAGGGCCCTAAAATTAATATGTGTATTAAAGGATTCCACCTAATAGAACGTATTTTATACCTAACTTTCAGACTATGGAAGCCACATTAATCTATTCTTTTTAAAAATATTCATAAATTTACTTACTAAATCTCCTTTGATACCAGGAGGTCCTACTGGTCCTAAAGAGCCATGTAGTCCTTGCTCGCCTTGATCTCCTTTTACACCGATGATTCCGGTTTCGCCTATGTGTCCTTTCAGTCCTCGGTTTCCTTTATCTCCTTTTATGCCTGGTGCACCAGATTGACCCGATTTTCCTGGTGGACCAGCTGGACCCATCATACCAGGAACTCCCACTTCTCCCTTTATAGGGTTAGACGAAAAAAGTTCATTTGAATGAAATGATTATTAGCTAATCAACAGATATTCGTATTTCTCGTATTTAAAACAGAGGAATAAAGATTTAAGAAATTGGAATCCTCTATGTAGGGAAGGCTCTGCCCAGGGGGCATACTCCTTGCTGCACTCTCACTTTGCTACAGCAATCACAAGACCTCCTGTCTGTCATTTTCCTCAGGCTCACAGTTGTTACCCTCTATAATGGTACCACAATTATCTGGAAATACATAGATGACCATTTGCGAGAAAGGAAGTACAGATATTAAATTTTAAAACTTATCTTACATTCGCACCGGGTGCTCCTCCGAGACCTCGTTGACCTTCCAGTCCTGGAGGTCCTGATGGTCCAATCGGTCCAGATTCTCCAACTGTCCCTTTAGGTCCAATGTCACCTTTTTCCCCTGGAAGCCCTGGACTTCCTTCGGCACCTGCTTGACCTTCTGCTCCCTAAAAATTTTAGATTAGAAGTTATTAAATTTTTGTTTTTTTATTATAAGCAGTTGAAAAAAACAGAATATGTGTGTAAAAGTTATCATACAATTGTGTTAAAGAAAAAATGCTTTAACTTTAACCTGTAACGTTTTATTAATACGCAAAGTATTATACTAACTGGATTACCCGGTAAGCCTATATCACCAGGTTTTCCTGTTGGCCCCACTGGTCCTGGTGGTCCAGGAGACCCTTTACTACCTTCTGGGCCATCTGCACCAGGTTCTCCTTTTATTCCTTGTGGTCCAGGCTCTCCTCTCTCCCCAGGAAATCCTGCGGGGCCTGCATCTCCTTTGGGTCCTTCTAATCCTATTGGTCCTTTTGGACCTGGTTCACCTTGTAAACCTGAAGGACCATCTTCGCCTTTTGGCCCAACAGCTCCTCTTGGTCCCTTAAGAGAAGTAATTGTAATATTTTTAATAAGATATAATTATATGATGTTTATGGTGTATTTCTTAATTTAGATAATATAAGGAATTGTGTATATTATATCTATAATTTTAATTTAAATTAAAAAAAATCTAAAATAATTTTGATATTAATGTGGTTTCTGGTGTGCGAAAGCTTCGAAGCTAAGAAATTCTAAGCGAAGGAGGCTTTAGAAAAAAACTAATAAATGAAAACTTGTTTTGTTACTTGTCTTCCTTCAGGCCCAGGTGGTCCTGGAGGTCCTGGGGTGCCTGAACTTCCAACTTCACCTTGTTGTCCCTCTGGACCTTGTGGCCCGGGTTCACCTTGAATTCCTTTCGCTCCACGGGGTCCTTGTGACCCTGTAATACCAGCTGGACCGCTAAGTCCTACAAACAAACCTTCTTTAAATGTGTTACTAGCAAATATAAAACAATAAATTTTTAACATGTTGAATTTTTTTTAATTATGTACATACGATTGCGATAACGGTTTTTTTTAACTTGATTTTATAATGTTAATAATTTCTAGAAAATTACCAATAGATCCTTTGTCTCCCTTATCCCCTCTCATGCCTGGTTGCCCTTTATCTCCTTGAGGTCCTGTTAGACCAGAAGAGCCTTCTGGTCCTCGTACTCCATCTGCACCGTTAGTACCTGGTGGACCAGGGTCACCTTGTTGACCCTTTTCTCCTGGTAGCCCCACGGGGCCAGTTTCTCCGCGTAAACCTTGAATTCCCGGCGACCCTTGAAGACCCTGAAGTTTTAAGAATATATGGTAATTTAATTTAGAGTAATAAATAAATAAAATACATGCGTTGATAAGGTTATCAATGCATGTATTTTATCACTGTAAGGAGGTCCTTACGGTTGATTAACCCTTTGACTGCTAGCTGCTTTGAATGATTTCACCGGAATATGCATACGGGACAGCAAACACCAAAGCTGGAATTGAGAGGGAAATCGCAGCTAGAAGTCATATACATTTCGGATTTAATGAACACGCGTAAGTGATAAAACAGCATATTATTGATTTCGTTGAAAAGATGTGCGTGACGATACACCACACCGATAAGTTTCGAAGGACGCATACAGTCTGCGCCCATAACAGTCAAAGGGTTAAATGTGTCAACTATAATTCTTCCATAATTTACAAACCAATAGAGAATTAAAAAAATGTTATATATTTACGATCTCTCCAGTAGCGCCTTTAAAACCCTTTTCCCCGGGTGGTCCTGCCTCGCCTTTATCTCCATCTTCTCCAGGCAGGCCTACCGGACCTGGTGCACCAGTTAGACCTCTAGGTCCCGGCATTCCGTCGCGTCCAACAGGGCCTTAATAGAGAATATATATTACAAGATCTTTATATATTTTTTATACATATAAACGCCATACTGTAATACCCTGACGAAACACACGATAAAGTTGTTAACTATATGCAATGCCGGCATATTGTTTGTTATTATTTCTAAATAAGTATATTAATTTATTGTTTATATAAGACTTACCAATGACTGTGTAAAGTAGGTAACTTGCTCTTAACCCATAATTAAATAAGAGAGTTTTTGGTAAATTTTCGAAAACTGCTTATTGTGCTTAATCACCTATATAATTTAACTTATATAGATGAACTTGAAGAAGTAGTGATTTTAACGTAGTCCTTTGTATTCACATTTAAAATTTCATTATACTGTTATTTTATGAAGGAGATGTGTAAATAGCACGTGGACTTTGTCTATGTTGTAATGTTTTTATATTTAAAATATATTAGTTACCAATCGGCCCTGGCTCTCCTATTTCTCCTTTTTGTCCTCCTGGACCTGGGGGCCCACGTGGTCCTTCTCGACCTATTGAACCTTGCGGTCCCTCGCGACCCGGTTCGCCTTGCTCTCCCTTGTTGCCTCTTATACCAAGTGGTCCCAAGGGCCCCATGTCTCCTTTCGCTCCTGGCGCTCCCTAAGAATATCAAATAAAATGAAATGTTACTTAACAAATCATATTTTCTCCAAAAACTAAATCTTAGTTTTTAAAAAAGCATTAAGGAAAAATTACCGGCATTCCAGGCAATCCAGGTTCTCCTTGGTGCCCTGGTGGCCCTGGCGACCCAACTGGTCCCGGTTTTCCCTCTGGACCAGGCATTCCAGGCGGTCCTTCTTTTCCTATTTCACCGGGAGCGCCGACATCACCCGGTAGTCCTGGTAAACCCGATATTCCTTGAGATCCTGGTGGACCTAATTCTCCGTTCGGTCCTTGTGGCCCGATCCCTCCTGGAGGACCGATTAAGCCCGGTTTACCGGTATCACCCTGACAAAAAAAGAAAATTTATTCGTGGTTTATTACTGAAGGTTGTGTCTGAACCGTAGTGTTGCATTCTTTATTATGTCTCTCCACGTGGCCCGATCCTCTATTTGTCTAATGGCTGTTGTAAAAGGGAGTCTCGTGACCTACTTCACCTGGTCAAACCAGTGGCTAGAAGGTCGGCTGCGTGGTTTTTATCTCACCACCTTGTCCACAACCATAATTTTACCTAAATCATCGGAGCAGGGGACAACATGACTAAAGTAGAAAGAAATATGAGAAAGGAAAAATTATTTATTTTTTTAACTTTGTACTTAAATATTTTATGTACTATAAATAAGTTGAAGACTATATTTTATAAAATACGAGTATTGTCTTTGAATTAAGACATTAATCAACAACAAGACATTAATCAATAATAGTGTAAAAAATTGAATTTAAATAGGTTTTTTACTGCTTTTTGCACTGTGAAACTTCCATTGATTAGTAATTGACATAATGTCAACCTTAGCTGCATCGTGTTTCAGATAGAAATACAATATTGATTACACACTAATATATAATGGTTCAAATTTGGCTTGCTGTGGTACATATATTATTTCTACTTTCGATAGCGAGGCTTACCAAAGGTATTACATACCTATAACAGAATTATGGTCTAGTTCAACTACAATTATTTTTTTATAGCACAAATTACCGCTGGACCACGTTCTCCAGGAGGACCCAGTAGGCCAGACTTCCCATCTAATCCAGGAGGTCCCATTGCACCTGGAAATCCGCGTGTACCCTCAAGCCCTTGAGGACCACGCTCCCCCACAGGACCTGGAGGACCAGGTTGTCCTGTGTCACCTTTTGGTCCTGGTAAACCGTCTGATCCACGGCGGCCTCTTGGTCCTCTATAACCCTAAAGAGTAAATCAAGTTAATTGTTGAGGTTAAATGGAATTAAAAAAAAAATATTAAGAAAATATCTAGTTATATCTTACTCTTGGCCCAGTTTCACCTCGGTCGCCAGGTATACCGACCAAACCCTGAGAAAAATATTTCAGTTACTAAATTTAGCAACCATTAACATCATAACGAACTATTATTCTACAAAAAAAACTTCTCCGCAAATGTTATAGAAAGTTTAAATACAATTATTATAATATAATGTTTTGGTGTATTATTTGTTTATTTGATATACAATATAACATGCAAAAAGAAATAAATTGTATTTCCAATAACAATCTTTTTACTTTTTAAATTATAATTTTACCACGACTCCCTTTGTCCCTCTTCTACCTCTTCTTCCAGACGCTCCCTTGTCACCTTTATCACCTTGATTTCCTGGATATCCAGCTAAGCCTTGAGGCCCTGTAGCACCTTTTTCACCAGCAGGTCCAACAGACCCTGTTTCACCTCGTGCTCCTTCTATTCCCTAAACATTAATTTTAAGTAAAATCTTGAGTATATAATATAACGTCTAAAATTTAGTAATAATATGTTACCTTTTGACCTTCCGGGCCTTCTATACCTGGCGGACCGGTTTCGCCTGTTTGGCCCCGTTCTCCTTTCGGTCCCATTTCACCCTTTTCGCCTTCAATACCTATGTATAAAATTATGCTCGGTATAATTTGTTACAATTAGTATTAGTTATTGATTTGTTAAATAAAATTTATATCCAAGAATAATGTTAAGCTACCTCGAATCCCTTTATCTCCTTTGTCTCCCGGTAGCCCGCGAGATCCATCGTCACCTTTAGGTCCACGAGGTCCTGGAAATCCTAACATACCCTGTGAAATGAATTGGTTTGAAAGAAAATTAAATCTTTACTAAACCTCATTTTTCGGCAACATTGGTTTTTGCGATTGTATTACCAATATAAAATGATATATATATATATATTGATTTTAAATGTTTAATGAATTATTTTGATCGCAAACATTCATGAATAAACCTTTCTTGGCGGTTGTACCATTTCTTCCTCATAGGTAATCTTATTGTCTTCTATTCTTACTTCAAAAAAGTTACGCAGTTTTTACACTCTGAATAATTATATTTTGTTATACCTGAAGCCCTTGTGATCCTATTTCGCCTGGGGATCCCTGCTGTCCCGGACTGCCCGGTGTCCCAGGGGACCCTTCTGATCCTGGAAGTCCTGATATTCCGGGTTTACCTTGTGGTCCCTGAAACACATAAATATAGTATAAAATATAAAGAGAAATATGAGAAGTTTTTAAACAAAAAGTTTTATTTACTTGTATTCCCGGAGCTCCTAAAGGTCCTTGTGGACCCGGGGATCCCGAAGGGCCTGATGGTCCCGGTTGTCCCTGATTTCCCGGAGGACCGGGCTGTCCTGCCGCACCTTTTATTCCTTGAGGGCCTTCATTCCCCGGGATTCCGGGATATCCAATCAACCCTGGAAATCCCCTAGGGCCCATGAAGCCCCGAGGTCCCTAGAATAATCGCCTAACTATAAAAAACTAATATCTTATTTTTTCTCTCAAAAGAAATAATTATAGTCAGATTTTTATATTTTAAGAACTTATTATTTTCGTGTACTTATTAATATCAAAATTTAAGCAGTAAGGTAGAATTACATTGTTACGTTATGTTTCGTATATTGTCCGCTTCTAAGTATGACTAGTAAGGTAGAGATTGTAAAGTTAACAATATAGTTGCAAATTTTTATATTCACCAGTTCCCCAGATAATCCTGGTGGTCCGGGATGTCCTTCATCTCCTGGAGGTCCGTCTAGACCGGGCGCTCCAGTTTCACCTTGTAGACCAGGCATTCCACGTTCTCCTTTGTCTCCAACCATTCCCATAAGTCCTGGATAACCTTGTTCACCCTTAGGTCCTGGCGAACCTGGTGACCCTCTTTCGCCATCTCTACCTGCGTGGCCCCTACGCCCAATTCTACCAGGAAGGCCGTGTAAACCTCTAGGCCCTGACGGTCCCTGAAATCCATAGAAATATTCTAAGAACATAATAAAACAATAGTGGATGGTTGCCAAAGCTAAAAACTGTAAAAATATAGAAATCACAAAAAATAAATAACCACATTTCCAATAATATTTTTTATCGATTATGGGCTAATACGATACCGATTTCAACTGATGTCAAGTGACCACGAGGTTACAGAAGATGAGAGGCGTGTTTGCTCAGAATACTTTAGGCACTCATATTTATGACATCCGGAAAACAGTAATGGCTAATAGCTAACAGAGTTAGCCAGGAGCGGTCCAGAAACCTTGGCACCATCCAGACTGTATTACTCCTGTGGCCCGGGAATCGAACTCCGTATTACAAGGCCAACGGTTAAGGCTACGGAGGCAATCTTATAAAAAAACCTTCTCACCATTTCACAAAAATAATTAAATTGTTTATAAAACATGTCACAATAGACTGCAGTTATATTACAGTCTTACCGGTTCCCCTTGTTCCCCCTGTTCTCCTTTAGGCCCTTCTGGTCCAATGTCACCTTCCGGTCCTGGTGGTCCAGTCAATCCCATAGGACCGTCAACGCCTCTCATGGCTGTCTATAATTTTATATAAAATATAATGTTGTGACCTTTATATTATTATTAAAAATTGTTTATTGAAAAAGTAAAAATAAGCTAACCATGTGTTGTGTTAGCATTTGTCGCAGTGCTTCCGCTTGAGCATCCGGACCTTTATCGTTATTTGATTGATGTAACTGTAATAAATGTAATCTTTTAAAATAAGAAATGTTAAAATGTTTTTATATTAATTACTCATCATCAGTCGCCCGTTTCTCTGGGCATAGTAATATTTTTTATTGAATACTAAATTATGTCCTCTATAGTATGTGTGACGTTTAAGTCATCAGTTTCAACTCGGAGAAATAAGTATCATTGAAGTATGAACCCACTCTTTTCTCCCAAGATACCTACGCATTACAAAAAACATATCCTCAAAATTTCATGTCAATAGGACAAGCGTTTTAGGCTGTGCGTTGATATATAGGTCAGTCAGTAAATTAATGAGGTACTTGAAGTTTGTAAGTAGAATTATAGTAATAGTAAGACGAGATAGATGATTACTTACTGGGACAACAAAAACGTGACCAGGTGGCCCCGAAAAACCTTGTTGGCCTTCCGCCCCAGGTCTTCCTGGTTCGCCTTTTGGACCTCGCGGGCCTTGCGGACCTGGAGAGCCCGGATATCCTCGAGGACCCATGTTAATACCAGTACTCCCATAATCGTAATAGTTCTCACCTGAATCGTAATTAGCAGAGGCATTTCTCTGAAAATTAACAATTCATGTTTATACATTTTTTTCTTATTGCAATTGCATAAGTTTAACAAGAATTGGTTAATAATCATTACTTGAAAATGTTACAGTAATCACATAGTTCTTATTCTTTATTTATTTGTATTTTGATTTATTTTATATAATTACATAGATCATTAATTAATTACATACTAATTCTGTACTTTGTATAAATAAGTACTTAAATTTAGTAGACACTGATTTGATTCCGAGTAGAAGTAAGCGCGAGACGCACTGAGAACAGTCAGTCTTGCTAGCGTCGTCGAAGTGGTCGAACTTAACTTGTGGTAAATATTGGGAATAATATTAATAAATGATAATTAAATCCCGGAATAACTAGTATTTGTAAAACATGGGGCAATGTAAATAAATATTTTTATTAATTTTAAGTTTTAATTAATAGCTTACTTCATTAACATCTGGTGGGTGTGTAAGCCAATCGGTGAAGTCTTCTGTGGTATTTATCGGGGTAAAAGCTGCTTCGGTAACACTTAGAAGAGTAGTATTTTGAGTAAATACGCTGTTCTGTCGTATTGGCTGAAAATCGAAAATAGAAATGGTAGTATGCATCTTCTACGCAAAAATAACAACTTTTTAAACATAAACCAAATTATCTTCTTATGAAACAAAAAAGTTTTAATAACTCGCAAAATAAAATTACTTGATTTCCTTTACTTTATATTTTAGTAAACTTTGATAAAATTTTAAAACAATTTTTGAACAACTTACCCTTGGTGTGGTTAGTGTTATTATATCGGTAGGAATATTTTCTATGTTAATTAATGGCGTAGAGTTTAAATCGTCAACATCAGTAAATCTCCCGAAGATGCTGTTTTCGTCTGGATGAAAAATTAAAAAGACGACAAAAAATTTAAATCTCATTTAAAAATTTGCATCTTATTCTTTGTGAATTACACTTACCGGCTTCTGAGGTAGCATATCCAATTGACGCAAAAGTATCAGGCCCAGGCCACAACGGCTTGGACGTTGAAAAGTCTCTTGCTGCTACAGACCATAAGGCATCCGATTGGTTTTTTATAATTGCTAAACGATTTTCGTTAAAATCTTTGTTTAATTTTTCTTCGTTTTCCTCAGTTGGTATATGTATAATGTTCAAGTCCGGCGATGATGTGAACGTAAATATTCCGTTACTTTCTATTTCGTCTACAAATACATCGCCATTTTTTGTAGTTAAGAAACCGGAATGTTGTGATCCGGATTGTTTACAATCAGGGGCCATTGTTACGCATAAATCGTAAGCAATATCTGGTTTATTTGCAAATAGAAGAAGTTCTATATCGCCCTGGAATTATGAGTTAAGTTTATATATTATTTTCTATTTTGAAGAAAATTAATGAAAAAAAAGTTATAAATATAATATATATCAATATAAAATTTTACGCGTTAGGTATGTGTATGACTTAGGTATTAATTTTTTTGCAGTTTTTCATACATATATTTTAGGTAATTAATAGTAACGAATAGTGTTTCAAAGGTTACAATTATTTTAGACAGAATTTGTTTTACCTATAATGAGAATTAACTTAAAATAATCACAGATAAAATAGAAACGGTAAGTTTCTCTACCTCATAGTACTGGTCTGGAGTAACTTGTGCGCCTACGACAAGTGCTCCGGCCAAATTGAAAGTACTTCCAGGTTTGCGGTTTAATGGAAGTGAGTCTATAATCTCGCAGTCTACAAGCAGTGTTGCTGAATCGCCTTTTACACTAAGGCCAATACGATGCCACCTGAATCATGTTTTAAAATGTTAAACCGACTTGAAGTAGTTACAAAAAATAATTTAATATGGGTTGTATAGTGGTACTTACTAATAACGAGCTGGTGTTAATTTTAAATATGATTATAGCTACCTGCCATCGGCGACATTGACCCGATAAGTAAGAAGTTCATGATCTAGTGGGTCTCCTCTTGTGTCTTCATAATATAATTCTATCAACTGGCCAACCACCAACTGCAGTTGTTCATCGCCCGCGTCCGAGTATAAAACAAATAATGGGTTCTGATCCGTGCCTGAACATAAAATTCGTTAAAATTTACATTAGCATTAAAATTGGATAGTTTAATTATTCCTAATGAATATGTCTTCTACTTATTGTGATACTAAACTATAGCACGGAAATTGGAATACAAAAATCTTCACATTACCATGTTTGTAATTGTATGTTTTATGAATACACGTTGTTAACATGGCACATAATAAAATAACTCCAAGAAATGTAAGGATACCAGCATATAGTACAACTAAATGACAAAATTCTTTTCGTCTCTGCTCCAAGCATTCTTATTAGCGTTAAATATATTTAGATATTTCAACATCAATTTAATCAATCTCGTTTCTTAATGTCACATTTGCATTACTCCACAAAGTTATATAGGACAAAGCTATAATTGTATCAGGTGCACTCGGAAAAGTTCTTATTTACTTTGTCTGTCTGAAGTAAAATAAGTTTCTCAATACATATAGTTTTTTTTAATGCATGATGTATCATAAAACTGTCTATAAGATTGTGAATTAATAAAAAATTATTGCTATATATATTAAAATACATTAAATGCCTTAAAGTGCTTTGATAAATGTTTAGCGCCTTTTCATAATTTCTGGGTAGCTTATAAGTTTATGGGGGAAAAATTACACTTGGTAGCCTAGATTTTTGCAAAGAACTTTTGTAAGCGGAAATTTTGTTGAGTATATACCTGGTAAACGGACTGTAGCTAGTATTGAAAAATCTTCAGGGAAGGTGTTGTAAAATATGCCAGCAGATAGTTGATGCAGCGTCGCGTTCTCGTTGAGTGCGAAAGCCGAATACTGCTCTGGGCTCGTAGTTATTGCTTGGCATCGTCCCGGTACCTTCGATACGCCTTCGGGTAGTTCCACGTTGCGGATCACCGAAAGGACGTCGAAAAATTCTATTTCCTCTGCGAATAAATATTATCGTCTACAATTATACAAATTTTCTTGTACACAAATATTCGCAAAATAAATAAAAACGTAAAATCTGTTGTTTTGCAGAATATGTATTAATTCTTAATATGTTGATATACCTTAATGTCAATTTTTTCACAGCGTTTATTATCATACATTCAAACGTTGTTTTACCTAATACGCCTGTACTTGGTTATTACAAAATAAAACAAAAATTTATTTGCTAGCTTCTGTTTTGTTTAATCGCAAATACTACGACAGCCCGACGTCGAAGCCGTAACATCTGAGGTCGCCACGTGTAATAGCAAAACGAGTAGAGATTGTATTTTAGTCATGAAGTTCTGCACAGTAACGCTTCAATCAATAAATTAAAGATTATTGCCTTATAACTTATAGGGCACAAATCCTCGAAACACCAAGGTCCCTCCTTGAAATTTGTGAACATTCGAGGGGACTTCTGCGCTTCTGGCTATATTAATCAGTTATTCCTTCACGCATAAAGGACCACTTAAAGACTAAATGCTGAAAACGGCCATCATCTACATCAATTATTGCAATAAAACAATGGAATACTGTGCTTTGAAAAAAATATTTTCATTTTATTTTTAGTTAATTTTAATTCACTACTTAGAGTTAATCCTTGTTAACTCACTCTTTTTATTTTAATTTTAAAATATTTGATAATTTATATTTTTATTGTAAGAAAGATTAAATTTTATTTATCATGTTTATCAAGTCTTAGTATATATACGTCCGTAATACATGAACAAATCCTTTGCTGTCTCTAAGGTCGAAACCCGTTAAAAACTCTTTTTTTTTACGTTTATTTTTTGTTATAATACGGAACTTAAGCGTTTAAATGTTTCTTTTTTATTATACTTAAAACCTACATTTTATTTCATTTTTAAAAACGCATACAAAATTTGCTATGTGCGAACGTCGAAGTGTTAAAAATCTCAAAATATATAATGGATTACTAAAGAGGACGTACAGAAAAGTGTCAGCAAACAGAAGCAAATAACAGATTTTTTTTAATTTAAATAAACAAAACACACTTACCATCCGCTCTTCCAATGCCGAGTATGAAAAATAATAGAAATATGAATCGTCCTCTTATCCGAAGAGCCATTGTGGCCCAAGTAAATATTTAGTTTGGATTTTATTTACATTAGGGCCCATCCCGTCCGCGGCATAGAGCAACCTCTGTTACAGGCTAAGGGAATAATTGTCCGTCACTATCTCTGGAATAAAACCGCTTCAAAAACATGTCGGTGTTCCCGTAGAAGACGGGGACACTACTGACGAGCTGCACCATGCGATCTAAGACATCACTTTGTAAATTAACAAGTCAACTGCATTGGTGTCAGAAGAATGAAGAACATTAATGGTTCAGGATGACCAACATTTAAAAAGAAAAAACTAAACTATCGTACTTTCATATTTCTTATTTGCATTAGTACTTGTTATAATTTTCATTAATTCAATTACTCTCTTTTTTATTTCGAAACATTTAAAGTTTGTAAGCATAAATTTCTTTTTTTAAAAAAGAATTACAGGGATAATTCTGTTATTCCTAACAGTGGCTTTGTTTATTTTAGTTAATATCCGATGAATTATAGTAATAAATTGTTTTTACGTGTACTTTTTTACATGAAAACTGTCGTATTATTTTTTTACACAATGCAAAATTACGTGCGTTTGTGTATGTAAACACATTACGTAATAGTTTATTTGATTATGAGTTTTGTCATCACAGTAATATTATTAACTTATTATTTTGTTGAATTTTCGCATGCATGTTGTTAAAACATTTTTATTATTGTAAAAAGGTTGTGTACATCTGATTTCTTCATATTGGTCATATTTAATTCCCAGCATTTCAGTCAAGCCATCCGCACATTCGTTTTCATTAAGAGGGACTCCTCGCATACGAAATTTAAATTAGCACGCGTATATATAATTTAATACCAGCGACTCCCGAGTTAAAATCGCGTACTTATGTGACTATGGTTATAAGAATTGTTTACAAAAGAATTGGCAATTACTTAGATTTTATTTATCATTGAAAATTCCTTAATAAAAACCGATATAGAGTATATAGTAGTAACATTTTAGAGGTTAGAAACTTAAACAATGTAACTTAAAGATTGTAACTAATTTTGAATATTTCTTTTTTAAATTAATTTAGTGCCACTCTATCAACATAAATATTTAAGTTTATTAAAATTATAAACATTTGCATGTCCTATACCATTATAGAATCCGTAATGAAGAGTTATTGAATTTGTCTTAATATTGTTTGTATATCATAAAACTTAGTTTTGATAAATTTAGAAAACAAAATTAAATATTTCCATTATAAGTACAATTAATATATCTGGAAACATTTCACATCCCCGGTGCAACACTGTTATGCCAAATTAATTTTTTTCTGGAAGAGCCATTTAAAACTTTGATTTTGTAAAAAAATATGACAGTCATATTCAGTCAAGATGAACGGGTTATACCATAACGTCAGCTTATTGCTTCTTATTCAAAATCGAGAAAGCCTTCATCAAGGTCTGGCCTGACGGCTAGATCTTAAAGATGTACTCTCTTCAAGTGTCCGACAAGCTCGTCTCAATCATACGAGCTTTCCTGTCGAATCGCACCTTTCGCTATCGCGCTGGCAGCGCACTCTCGTCGAACCGCCCCATTAGAGCGGGGGTCCCCTAGGGATCCTGCCTCTTTCCCCTCCTCTTCGCGCTGCACATCAGCGACATCCCCAAGCACCCTGCTGTCAATCTCGCGCTTTTCGCGGATGACACCGCCCTCTATATCTCGGGCAATAGCTTTCCCAGGCTGGTGCGGACCCTCCAGACGGTGACAGGGCGCCTCGGCGCCTGGTTTCATAATTGGAGGATCGACATCAACCCGGCGAAGAGTTAAGGCCTGCATTTCACCCATTCCCGCCCATCTCGCAGCAGGAAAGCTGCTTGCTTCCTTATCCCGGGAGTAATCTCCCTTTTCGGCCGAGTTATTCCCTTGAAGGACACGGTTAAATATCTCGGCGTCAGTTTAGACCGCCGCATCACATACTCGGCCCACGCCCGCAGAGTCAGAAGTCAGATGGCCTCAGTGTTAGGCCTCTTACATCCCCTTACATGCAAAAGGAGCAAGCTCTCTCTTCACCACAAAGTGCTGCTCTACAAGACTTACTTTAGGCCCATCCTGGCCTACGCGAGTGTAGTGTTCATGCAACGGCGCGATGTCGTCAAGACCCTGCAGGTCCTTCAGAACCGCTTCACCTGGCTCGCTACCGGTGAGCCGTGGTACCAGACGAACACAGACCTACACAGTGACCTTCACCTTCCCACGATCGAAAAGTTCATCAATCACTGTGCTCTCATTCATTTCGAGGAGGGAATGCACCACCTTAATAAATTAATCGTTAATACAGTCGACTATGCGCCGATTCTAAATCTACGCTTATTCAAACGTCGTCCGCGTAATATGTTACTTAGTCTCGATGCAAGGGTCGGGACAAACAGAGAAAACACTTAAAGCATCAATTCGATGCACAATACCAGTCACCGACACACTTCAATCGTCGCCCGTCTCGCTCGCCGACGAGCGGGACAAACATAAAACTCGCACACCGCGTACACTAGATACATCCGAATACCCGGGCGTTTCTCGTTCCCGCGTATTTTGTCACAGGCGAACGATAATGGCGGTTAGTGCCCGCGCCCCGACTTCGACTATTACGTAGCTCGTCACTTGACAGTTAGGCTAAGCCATCTTCTCTGGCCAGAGCAATATAGTGGGAGAGCTCACGGATTAGCGGATCCGTGAGCCAGTTTCGATGAAGCTGTGATAGTCATCAAAAAGACTAACAGCGTAAACTTCACCGAACCCAGTAGCAGGAGTATTATTCAAAAAATAACGTCCCATAACATTGTAAATAATATTTTTGTATTATTTTATTGGTGTATTAAATTTTGCAATGGTGACAGTGTCGCACAGGAGGTACGGCATATTTTTGTTGTGCTGTTAAAGTTTTTTCGCGAACTACATTATATCTTGTCTTACACGATATTTAATAAAGAGTCTAAAATTCCCATAAAGCGTACCAACCATTGAATTACTTCAGCGAATCGTGAGCTTTCCTGAACAGAGTTAAATGGAACTCGTAAAACTAATTAAACGTACTAATTGTTAAATCTTATCAGTGGGCCCCGCGCAAGTTGGGGATGGGTAAACTTGGTCCATTACGTGCTATCATTGCTTTAATCAATTACATTAACAAAGCTTCACGATAATAGGTAAAGCGCGTAGTTTCCAAAAACTAGGTCAATTTTCACATACTGATTAACGGACCTTAAGCGATTTAGTTGGAGCCAGTCGAATAAATGTATACTGTCTATTCTTGATGCGTGAGCACAACAATTGATCTTGCCGATTTATTGTAGTAATTTTTTCTTATTTTGCTAGATATTTTACCTTTGCCTAATCACACCTTTCTCGTCGATTTTATTATCGAAATTTAAGACCTGCAAACATCACTTAATTTGTGAACTGAATTGCGTATGATTGTTAAACAGTAACAAACCATTTATTTATATTTGCGCAATTTTTAATCATAATTTTAAGCATAATTTTTGGGTGTATATTGAGGTGTCCACCCCGCTATATAATTTGTGTCGAAACTGCAGAAAATAAAAAACGGAAAACAATATTCAAAACTACAGACACAGTTTTGGTATAGATACTTTTTTTTGAAGAACGACTGTAATTTAATTTCAACCAAAAATCTTCGTTTAAATATTGTCACAGGAATTATCAGAAGTTATAACCAGAGTTTGATACTCCCGATTTGTGCCTCTCGTACTCGACGGCGAAGACAATCGTGCTATTAATAAAGTGATGGGTATATTTAAATACCCCTGCCCATAATACGGACTTGCTAGTAACGATGTTTAATGGGCATCAAAAAGTGTTTGTCGAGGTCTCACGGAATTTTCTATTTCAAATTCAATTTAAATAACATTAGGACAGTCCTAAGGTATCGAAAAAAAATATCTTTAATAACTTCTTGTAATTAGTTTTTATTGAAAATATTAATTACTCCACATTTTTAATTAACGTTGGATGTGTTTTTTCGAAAACTTCGTTCTTTAACAAAGATTCGAAGATTTTTTGAACGGTAGGGTGCTTACCCAAGTCCAATCTGTGCCTGCAAAATAAATTACATGATTTTTATTAATCCTGTATATTAATAAAAATAAATGCTGTTCTTCGTAATCGGTTTGACTATTTGTTTAAATTTTTTTGTTTCAAAATTTATATTATGAGTTAAAATATCATTTATCTTGGGCTGCATTTTCAATATAAACAGTACAATTAGCAACTAAGTTTTAGGTCGCATTGACGTATTAGTAATGAATCAAGTTTTGAGAGATAGATTGTGAAGACGCAGACTAGCTGAACAAAACATTTTTTTTTTAATTAATATAAAACCTTATAATATAATAACTATGTATCTGAATATGAAGGTCATTAAGAGAACGATATCTTCCTCTAATATCTATAGTGTAACGTTCATTAGATTAATATCATTATACGTTATCTTCTACGGAGTTCACAAAGATTCTCTCTGAGAATGTCGAATAATCGAATCATTCACGCCAGTGTTGATGTCTTTTTAAGGTTAAATGTCATTGCCATTAAAACTCAAATTAATATAATGTCAAAGACATGGAATTAAATTAGTTATCTTATAGTAATAAAATATTATCGTGATTACAAACAAATTGATAATTTATTGTATACGTAAACATGGTTAATATTATTAACGCAAGAAGAAACTCACGATTTCATGTTGGGAAACCGGTATTTTCATATTTTACTATAAATCTCTTAAAAATACCTCTCAACAGCATTATACAGTTGCGGCACCAGACAAAGATCTGCCATGGTCATGTGATTCCCGATGCAGTATTGGCCCGAACTACTCTTCAGAAGATCCTCAAGCGTTTGCAGGCCGCGCTCCGTCCAATATTTTGTAAAAGACTGGAACTGCTCCTTGTTTTCGAAGTGACTCATTAAGCCTAGGTTTTGAAGTGGTTGGATCCCAGATACTATAGTCTTTACAGAAAAAAAAGTCATGTTAAGTGAACATGTTAAGTTTAAAATCGACGTGTGGATAATGTTTATAAAAGAAAAAATACACACACGCTTACACGCACACACACGCGTTTTGCTGTTGTACAGTTATCTTAGTATATAAAATTAGACAATCTTAATTAGTTTCAAGTTCAAACATTGATAGATTAACGAAGGTTAATAATGTTGATATTTCAAAAGAATAATGGAAGCTTGTAGAAAAATTGAATATTAAATTAACCACATTGTATATACTGTAAAACAATTAAGTAGAATGTTAATAATCAATTGTAATAATTAAGAATTAGGCAAGAGTATCCGTAATTTTACATGATTATCGAGAAGTTATATTGATTTTTTTTAATTATATAAGCAGACAAACCTCGCATATTTCCCTCATACGAGCTCTTAGAATTGGTGTGTTCGGTGTCAATTTTGGTTCTGGTCGTGTTTCGTCTATGTACTGAAGAATTGCCATTGATTCAACAATGGTTGCCCCATCTATTTAATGTCATCAAATATAAACCATTAATAAGCATGCATAAAATCTTATACCAATTCATATTCACCTTGTCTATTTTCAGTCTGATAAGGCAGATTAAATTTATGATTCTTATGCATACTTGATGCCTTTGATGTCACCCAACAGACATGTTGTACTAAATACAAAGTACTATTACGATACACTCCACAATTCATTGACCTAAATAACTACCAATTCAGTCTAGCTTTTTCTACGATTTGTTAAGTGGCGACTTGTTCGTTAAATGGACGAGTTTATTGACCGATTCATTTAAGTCTACTTGTGACGGCGATTCAAATGAAGCTTGATTGTTTGAAAGATCGATGGTCCCGGCGTTTTAACCTAATTATTTTTTTAAAATAGTTCGATATTTGATCATTAGTTTCAAAGGCGCGGACACTTTTTTCTTGATTTTACAAATATCTACGTAGTTGACGATCTCGTATCTGACAATAAAAATCGACGGCCCAGTCGTCTACCTCATGTTAAAAAATATGCTACAACTGTGAATTATACTGATTTCTAATTTCTATCTATACGTATTTAGATCCGGGACTGCAAAATGAATTTCATTAATTACGATTGTCAAGTCAACTAATGTTTAAAATTTTGCTATTAATTAGAATTGACAGCCAACCTTTGCTAGTTGGAGATGTATACAAAAATTAAATATTGCAATTATCGTAAACATTTTTAAAAACTTGGGGTAGCAAAGCGCTACAGTTAACCAGGGGAAAAGTAATTAAACAAAATTTATTTTTATTTTGTTTTAAAATTTTGCTCTGAATGATTCCCGTTACGTATGTGAAGTTACCTCACTATTTGAGCTTACAGCAACATTATATTTATGTCAAATAACAAAATAATATAAATATAATAAAGCTTTTGGCTTCATTCATTACATAATGGTTTCATACTATGCTAAAAATTACTGTATACATTTTTTTTTAAAATGAATTTCAATTTCTTTCCAATTTTCAACAGGCTTATGATTGATATATCACAATCCATTTGTTTTTTGATATAAAACTTTTTTTATCGGTTATGGGCTAACATTTGGCCTCGATTTCACCTGATGTTAAGTGGACAATATAGCCGTAGATGGTGCAGCGTGTTCGCTCAGAATACATCTAGCTCTCACATGTATGGTTGCCGGAATACAGCAATGCTGGTGTGGCGGCAGATTGACTTTGAGGGTGGTATCTAGCCAGACGGGTTTGGAAAACCCTACCACCATTCAGACTCCACTACTGCTGTGGCTCGTGGTTCGAACCTGGGACCTTCGCGTTACAAGGCAAGTGACTAAACCACTGCGCCACAATGGCAGTCAAATTGCTCTGTGTTTGAAATAGAACACTTAATTTACAGAGAAAATAATCTAAAGCTGAAAAAGATTATTAATGCAGTGATGGCTCAATTGTAAGTGTGAAGTTTGTGCGATTTGGCCGGAAATGTGTAGGTTGGATTCCCATTGACCTTGAACATTGAATGTTGGAACATAAAGTATGCTTTTTATGTTACGTTATTCAATAAACGAAGCACGCAAACCAACAATATTATTGTAATACCTTTTTACTACTGATTGGGTCCACAGAGACAGTACAGCATAATACATATAGTATTGTAACGCATATTATTTAACATTAAAAAGTGCTCTGCCGCTAATGATGTGATAATGACGGAGCGTGGAGTGCCCTCTTTTAAAAGGTGAGTATTGTAGTTTTCGACGCAACCTATAATGGGACACGAATGGCGATGACATAAGCAATACGGAATAAACGCTCGCTATACACCAGTCCATTAATGAAAGGACGCAATTGTCATCGGTAATTAGTTGATCCATTAAATTTTATACAAAAATATTTTTACGTAAATACAAAACTTGAAACACGGTTTTTTATTATTTTTAGTTGTTTAGTTCTTTAATAACTTCAAGTTAGATATATTTATTTATTATCATATTTATCACATTTATATATATTGATCGTTAGTAAATTCGTTATTATATTCCTTGTGACACTGCCCATATAATAGAAACTCATCTTGTGATTTTGTCGTGAGCCATTGGTAAGTAGCCTAAAACCGATTCAGCAAACACTTCAGAATGACAGCACTCAATAATTTTCAGACGACAATATCATTCAAAGCGTAAATCAAAGTTCACAGCGTGATTGTGAATTTCCAATCAATTTTGATCGGATCTGTTCCTCAATTCAAGTCTTCTCCACATGATGAGTTCGCGTCGAAAAAAATTGGATTTTCTAGAGTGTTCTTTCATACGTGCTATATGTCGATATGCGCCTAAGCTCCACGTCTTTATATTACGTGGCAGTAAAGACATATTTTTTGATTATTATCATGTTGAAAACAAGGATTATTGTACTGAATTTTTAAAAGTTAAAATTTGGGTTGAGCCGCATTGTCATGAGAGCTATCTGTTATCTGAAAATGTACTACTCGTACGAAAACGTCGTATTAAAATGTAATATAAACAATGTAAATCTCACGTTGAATTTTTAAAAGGATTGCGACGCTTTGTACATAACTCATATAAATATATATGTTTATAACGCATCTTAATTAATATTTGTAATAAACTTAAGTGTCAGTCAGTATTAAGCGAAATATCGCTATAAATTCTCTGAATAGGTTTTATAAAGGTATCATAATTAAGCTCCTGTACGTATAATGCACAAACACGTACTCGTTATTATAAGCCCATCAGTGTTTAACATCACACAAGATTTAAATCCCCTTTAATTTGTCACAGTTTTATAACTGTTTACTAAGTCGGATTTATGTAAGGTTTGTTTAGCTATGATACCTAATATTTGTAATGATGTTTGGTATCTGTGGATATATATATATATATATTAATGAGCAAAGACGACAATAACCCGTATACTTCTATAATCTTACCTATAATAAGAGCGGGTACTTTTTGAGAAGGGTTTATCGCTTTGAACTGCTCCGTAAGTTGGGTCTTTTCGCGTACAATATCAATAGCTTTCTCCTCAAAAGGTATTTGCTTAATGTGCAGTCCGGCTCTCACCCTCCACGAGCACGATGATAACCAAAAAGCGTACAGCGTTGCACGACTTTCAATCTGTGTCAAAGGTAAAAGATCGTAAATGCTGTGTAATCTATTAGTGTAAATTTCTACAAACACCATTTCTGTACAGTGTATATTTTTATAAATTCCAATTGTTTTAGTCAATGTAGTAGATACAGAAAATAAAACAACTGTTTTTTTTTAAAACACTTCCGTGTATTAAGGCATCAAGCCATAATTACTAGAAGAATTTTTTGTGTAATGTAAAATTATAGCTTTTCACCGATTTTTTGTGCGTAAAAACTATCATTCCTTCGTAATAATAAATTTAATCTTTATTTTGTTAATAAGTGTATGTAAAAGCTCTATACATTCATACAATACATATTATCTATTTCCGTAGGAAATATATCACATTTTTGGTATTTTTTCACTATAAAAGAGACATAAACATATAATTTTTTTTTGTGACCATACCAAAGAAGTAGACTTTGTCTTATGGAATTATGATCATGAAATTAATGAAAAAGTGAATAATAAATTGCATAAAAATGCTGAAGTTGTGTCTAAAATACTGTTTTTATAAGCAAAAACTGTATGTCAGTTATTTTATAATATAAATATTTTAACATAGTGTTGACAACATACCTCGTGAAATAATTAACGAAAAATTATTTATATTCAATAAGAACAAACGTGCTAAAGTTTTTATTTGACAAGTGTCAAGTGCTTGGCATAAAATTTATGTGGTTAGAGCATGCGATAGAAGGCAGATGCGGGAAGTGCGGAAAGAAACTGCTAAGACAAACATGAAAATCCATTCAAATAAAGTTAGTGGTTAACCCCTTGAGGTTGTGAATTCGTCGTTTGTGAATTCTCGGCAATATTTACAACAAAAGAAATGAATGCTTTATTAATAAAGCGGTTACGATTGTTTTTCTTTACATTAAATTTAAAAACTAGACAATGCGGTGAAACATTAAAAATGATAATTGTACTATTTTTACTTAATAAAATTTTCAAATTCAATCTTTTTAGATAAAGAATACAATTTAACAAACAAGCGACGAACAAATTAACAGACAAGTCAATAGTTGTTAAATTATGAATTTCTTAAGACACTAAATTAAAATAAAATGAAAAGTGAGGTTAGGAAATTTAGAATAATGACTATATTTTTGTTGTTGACTATTTTAAGCCTATAAAAAATAAACTTTTTCAACGAATGATTTGTGTCAATATTGATAACTGTCAACATTTTTCTTTAAGTAAAAAGATAAAATATAATCGAAGTTGAACTCTTCTTTCCAAATGTGTTTTAAAGTACTTACCCCCATTGTATTTTAGAAAATGTTGCTTATTTTGAACTTAAATATGCATATTTTCTAAATTTTTCTCCTAAACTAAGTACATTTTATTAAAATAGACAATAATAATATAGTATTCCTCGCAATGTAAAGTGTCACTGATAAGGTAAACGTTGTTTATATATAGATAATTTAAAATAGTTACAACAGATGGCGTCTATTTTAATTTGAGTTTGGTACTCGTCAAGGGTAAACAAAGCTAAAAAGGCGGAGTTATGCTGATATACATTTTATTTATATACATATTAAATTTAGACAATGTTCTAATCCATTTTACTGTTATAAGTTCTAGTACAAACAATACTTTTATTGCCGTAACGCTATAGAATATTTCCATTTATTTTTAGGAAAGCATTAGATATGTAGAGTTTAATATAAAAACAAATTCTACAAATTTAATGATAACAAAACTCATAATTATTTCAGCATCCGATATCTCTTTACGAGAATAAATTGTACAAAAATCACATTTTTAACTTTTAATAATTAAAAAAAATGAAATTAAATTTAAATATGATATATATGTATATATATATGCTAATATTATAAAAAAACTTAATTATAATCTAGATATGTAAGTTCTATATTTATGCACTAACAGTATAGGAATATTTGTTTCTAAACTATAATGACTACAAGTACGTACTACATTGAGTATATTGAAATTGGTCAGATTATTGTACTGTTTTATTAATATCGTCAATACATCGCTTTTAAGTCTAAAGGGAGCGAGGCTAAGTTACATAGCATTTATTCATTAGCCCCATCGTAGTGGTGAACCCGGTGGTCTGATGAAATTAGCTCTCGTCTGGGCCGTTACAATTCCATTGCCGTTGTTGTCCGGTAAGCCGTAGAAAGCGTGCAAATGCCGCCTGTGGTGCAGCTCATGTCCTCTGTGTGTTAAACCTTGTAATCGGCTCCATAGTGAGAACAGTCGCTTTTTGACGGTTTTCTTGTCACCTGAAGGAGTATTAGGAGGATGGAGGATTAGGATTAGTTAAAAAAACTTAAGATTACTTTTAAGAATGTTTAAACAAATAAAAAAGTGCATGAAATTAATCTCCAGTTATTTGAAATCAAAGCAAAGGTTGCTGTATAAACCAAAGCAGCAGACTTAGGGGGACCCTAATAAGGTTAAAAAAAAATATTGCCTATACTGAAATGCCAAGGGAAATATTTAACAAAGTTTTGTATACCGATTTCTTTCATGTTAAAATTTAAAGAATTCTTTTATAACAATTAAAAAAAGGGCAGTGGCATCCGTGTGTTAGGTAGTATTCTTGATAAACACTTGTAAGCAATTAAGTTTTTACTTGATGCTTCGAGGCCATAATCGAAAGGTTATATTTCACTGTGACTTAAAATTTTAACAAAATTTTAAACCATAATAAGGAAAGTGAGATATAAAAATATATAGAATTACTTTCAGTTTTTCATGGTTTTAAGCAAATTACAGAAGAAAATAGGAATTAACTGTTGAAGTAGCGGTTTAGTAATATCTTAAGTAGACCATCACCTATTCCAATTTGTTTAATTAAAAATTAAAGATCCTCTTCATTAGCAGTTATACAAGAAATAAAAGGTATGAAGGTTTCAAATCTCATACGTAAGTCGTAACAGTATAGATTATACTTTTTAAATGCAATGAAATGTATATTTAATACGATCATTTTCTAATACTTGTATATCTTTAGAATCTTATAACTGTTTTACTCCATACTCTTTATTTTATTTGGGACATTTACTGACTATTCCATTAGAGGCACTCTAATATTACCACGCAATACTATTTCTGGGTAATCAGTAAGAGACACATTCTCGAATTCATTTACCGATTTCAAATTATTTTACGTTATGTACTTGTCTATTTCTGATCTTAGAAACGATATAAGTAAACAATGTTAATACAAATTTAAATATCTGATTCATTAAAATAAAAATGGTACGTATTTAGTACAATTTTGTCCTAATGGAAAAAAAAGAGTATAAATTGTAATAGATATACTGCAATCGTATATTTCTTACCTATTTCAAATCCAGACGAGTCGTTACCTAAAATTTCATTGACCCGATTTCTAACTGATTTTTCTCTTTTAACTTTTACGACATTAGTTACAGGTTTAATGACTTGTGAAAGAAATTTAAATTTTTTTTCTTTACCACGATTATTTTCGAATTTTGAATATTCTGATTTTAGGTAGTCATTTAAATCTACATTTGCGATGTCATCTCTTAAGTATGCCAATTGTACTTTCAGAATTAAATAGGGGTTGGTAGCGGCAAGAATAGAATTGTACACACTACTATCATCATTATAACCGTATAAACTGTATTCGTTGGTTGTAAAATCATTTATGTGACTGTCGATTAGCTCTTCGTTATTGCTGACAGATTTTGGTGTTTCAAAAAAACTATCATGTTTATAATGAAGCTTTTGAAGACGATTCAACTGCCTTGGATAATTATGCCATTGTTTTTTTCTATATCCCTCGTCGTCATAGTTCTCCTCTTTATTTAAGGCCTCGATAAAATCTTTCGAATCTTGATCATTATCTGTTTCCATGTAGATGTCTGTTATTTTACCGAAAGGTGATTTTAACTTTCTGGTGTTATAATTTATGTTGTGTGCATTGCGATATTTTCTATGAAATATGTTGTCATTTTCTTGATAGTCCATGTTGTAAGGTTGAATTGTATCTTTATCGGATAAAATCGGAAGAACATCGCTCGTTGATAGAGCAACTGTTGTTAATACTAGTATTGGAAGCATAGATTGGCCCATCTGAAACAATAGAATACAATAACACTTTAATAAGTGTGATAAATTATAAAAATGAGTTATTTAAACTAACTAAATAACGAAATTAATTTAAGTAATTCAATTTGATACTAATTACACATAAATATATACAATAATTGTTAAAAGATAAGTTCATTGAGGTATTTGTCCTAGCATACCAAGATTTACCATAACAGTTAAAGACACGAAGGTTAAATATTTGCATAAATTAAAACCGTTAATTGAATCACAGATTGTATTGAATTTTAAATTATTATTTAAATTAATTTTGGCCAGATAATTATGACCAGGTATTTGAAATTATAACATTTTATCAATGATAATAACATAGTATATATTGCATCATTTTTAAAAATACTGCAATATTATTAACGTTTATGTATTGTTCATACAAAATAAAATTTATGAGAATGAGAATATAAATGCTTCTGTGGACATTATTGATGATCCTAATTTCAAGAAACGGGTATCAACTTTAGGACTGAAACCAGATATAACATACCTTCTTTATTTTTAATTCTGTACTGTGTAACACGGTTCAGCTACTCGACGACGTTGAAATTAGAATGCAGTGTACATTATCAATGAAACCTTGAAGAATTCATTATTAATGACCGCTGTCGTCTGTCCACAAGAAAAATGCTCGATAGACATTTAAAAATAGGTTGTTATTAATGGATTTTTGCTTACTATTTTTATTTATACAAATGGCAAGTGATATTTACTCATAAAGTATAAGAAACGAACAAAAGCTGGTATTGTTGACAAATTAATCGAAAAGTAGTTCAACATTTCCGATAAATCGAGTTTTCTTCCTCTAACATAGTTTGATACTTGTGTTTTTGCTTGTTTTTCCTTTTGGCAATATGATATTTGGCAAAGATTTTTTCAGGTGTTTAGAGTTATAATTTTTTTTAATTTTGAGCATGTTGTTTATACTTTTATTTATTATTTTTTATTTGTAAGTATGCATCTTAAAAAAAGATATATGTATAGTATCATAAGTAGATGCATTGTAATAGTTATAATTCGTTGTAATGGATTTAATAAAGATGTTAGTTGTTCTTATTACGAATTATATTTCTATAACTAGACAGTCCGGTCGTTACTCCCAGGTTCCCCTGCCTGATTAAGAGTATGAACAATTTAGTCTGTGCAAACATTCAAGTACTATGTTTGCTCTACGTTTTTTGGATTGCTAAAATGGGTAATTTAAAATAAATTAGACCGTAATTTATGTTTTTGCATTGTCAATACGTATATTACATTTTCATGTAAAACTGAACATACAAAAGGTATAGAAGTATTTTAAAATACTAATAGTAATTTCAAATTTTAGAGTTATACCTATTTTTTTTTATCGATTATAGGCTAAAGTCACGTGACCTTGATTTTACCGGATATTAAATGAACCAATGAAGGTGTAGAGGGTGAAGCGTGTTCGCTCAGTATTCACTTGGCTCCCACATATATGACTGGCGGAAAACAGCAATGCTGTTAATGCAGCAGGTATTAAAGGTTGTATCTAATCAGGCCGATTCGAAAAACCTTAGCACTATACAAACTCTTGTGACCTGGGGATCTAACTACGCAAGGCAAACGATAAATGCTTCGGAGGCAATTTTATGATGTTAAAGTTTAATTGTTAGCGTAAGATATGCGTTGTATTATTTATTTTCCATATTTGTAATACCTACGGTAATTGGTACCCACATCCACTTCTATGTGGCAATTCGTAAGGTATATACTGTCATTAAGATGTAAGATTTATTTTTGTAAAACAATATTAAATTTTAACTTATTTAAATGCAATCAAAAGTAGGAATATTACGAGAATAAATGTATGGAAAAGTAAGAAGTAAAGATAGAATTTTAGATTATTGAACGTCTCTTGTAACGCATATATACAGGTACAGGTAGCCCTCCTCTAACACGGTATCTTATAACACGGTTTGACTATAAAACGATTTATAAATTGCGGGAACCCTCCTACAACACGGTTTCGCTATGACGCGATGAGAAAACTGCGAATCCTTTGTACATACAACACTGTATGTACTTATACAGCCGCGGCGAGGCTTGCTGTCCTAAAGATTCAACGTTATGGAAATGTATTTAGGTCTGATGCGTATTAGGTATCCCTAGACATGAACCATCACTTGAGACGTTAGTTATAAGAGTCTTCCGCGCGGTCTTAGCCTTAGACTAATTTCCGACTGCATCAAGTGGCCGAGGCGGCTTTGTGAGTAACGTGCACGATGTCACTTCAAAATCGAGAAAATGGAAAAGGCCCTCAGCATTTGAATTTATGATTGCTGTCAAAAAAAATCCATTAAATGGCAATATTATAAAAAAAAAAGGACTAAGAATTTACAACCATTTCAAAGAACAAGGGGAATCCTCTGTCAAACCAGATTTTGTGACGATTAAAGGTTGGTTTGAAAAATTCAAAAAGCGTTTTGCAATTCATAGCATGAGAATCCAAGAGATCTTCATCGGCTGATCATGAAGCTGCTAGGACGTATCCAGAAAAAAATCAAAACATTATAGCACAGTAAGGATACACAACGGATCAGGTTATCAATGTCGACGAAACTGGGCTTCTGTGGAAAAAATGCCCAGTAAAACCTTTATATCGAAAAAGAAGAAACTGCTCCCGGATTTAAGGCGTCCAAAGATCGTCTAATGCTTCTTTTGTGCATTAATGCATGGGGGGACTTCATGACAAAATCCTTGCTAATTTATATATCTGATTGAATCCTCGTGCACATAAAACGTAAATAAAAACACCTTGCCGGTATACTGGACAGCCAATTCAAGAGCTTGGGTAACAGGAAGTTTATTTAAAGATTGGTATACAAATTGTTTTGTGCCAAATGTTGAGCGTTATTTACGGCATAAAAATTTGAGCTTCAAGGCGCTACTACTGTTAGATAATGCTCCATGCCACCCACAAGATTTAATACTTTCCAACATCAAAATAGTGTTCTTACCATCTAACACTACTTCGTTGCTCCTACCATTGGATCAAGGTATTATTTATACCTTTGAAGCATATTATACAAGATTCTTACAGTTTACACAACCAATTCGAAATCAATGAGCGTAATGGAACCTCGGAATAATTTTCTTTCAGGCACTGTATCGAAATCATTTCTTAGTCGCGGAAAGAAATAAAAACATCAACCTTAAATGCGTGTTGGAAGAAGATATTACCCTCTGCAGTTGAAATAGAAAACATGCATGGAACATCTGAAAATTAAATTGGTGCCATATTAAAAGTCGCTAAATCAATCGGAGGCAAAGGTTTTGTGGATATGGCTACCAAAGACATTCAAGATTTATTAGTGGAGGAAGAATTTGACGAAGCGGATTGAATGGAAATGGCATCCCTAGATGCAAATCAAATAGATTTTGAGGACGCTAGCTCTGATGAAGATTGTGCAGTTAAGAATTTAACATATAAAAATACAAGAAAGCCTATGCTTAGCGAAAAATCTCGAGTAATTTTTCTTGAATGAAGATCCGTCCACGGAAAGAAGTTGAAAATTTAAAAGAGAGGTGCGAAACTGTTTAGCTCCATATTGGGAAATTTACAATGACCTAGTAAGAACCAGCAAGCAAAGTTCGATTGCAGATTTTTTTAAGAGGGGAAAACTATAAATAGCGAAAAAGTTTCTGAAAGTGAAGGCGATATCGTTACATTGAAAAAGTATTCTCGGTTGTTTATTCTAAGCAGTGAGGACGTATAAATTCATTAAATTATGGTGTGTTAGATTAAAATAATTTTTTTTCTTTGTGTTGTTCATACCTTTATATTTTTAATAAAAATTAAATTGATTATGTCGAGTTAAAAAAAAATATTTGTTTTTAATAAATTTTTTGAAACTTAACCCCCCTTTTTGTACTGGGTCTGGGTCTCATACAACACGGTATTTTGTAGGAACCTAATTACCGTGTTGTGTAAATCCGTATATATATACGTTACAAGCGATTTATATATATATATATA
>DWQX01000305.1:0-48290 GCA_018245475.1 Pharmacophagus antenor | reverse complement strand
ATGGGAAGCCTTGCGGATACGACCACGACCCTGCCAGAGGATGCCCGCTTGCGCAGGCCCGCCTGTGTCCCCCTGGTGGTCAGGGGAGATGCAGTGGATGCAGGAGCTGCGTCCACAGGCGGTGCAGGTGCATGCAATGCAGGAAACATAGGTGTCCCACCACCATGTGCCTGCGCACATGCATTCGGGGGGTGAAGGCGGTCTTGCAACCGCCTCCCTCTCCCGCTCTTCGCCCTCCTTGCGGGACATGACCTCCTCGGTGAAGGAAGACACGGCCTCCCAGATTCTCTCGTCACGGACCATGGATTCCACGGTCCGTGCCAGAGAGAGATCCGGCCCGATCAAGGTCTCCACAGTACGGCGTTGCTCCGACCAGGCATTGCACACCGCAAGGGTGTGCAATGCCGTGTCATCTGCCGCACCGCACTAGTAACACCTCGTGGTCTCCTCCTTCCTAATTCGGTGCAGATAGTGACCGAAGCACCCGTACCCGGTCAAAAGCTGCACCAAACGGAAGGCGAGGAAGCCGTGCCTTCTCTCCATCCAGTCCTGTTGGAGGGGCGCTAACGCTTGAAGCATGTCGCGCCCCACCGAAGAGGCCATAAGGTCCTGCTGCCATAACGACAGCATTTCCTCCCGTAAGGAACGCCTGACGAAGTCCACTTCCTGTGGGGCCGGGTTGCCGCTCTGCGCACGCCGCTCCGCCCGCCACTTGTAGACGGAGGTCAAGACTTCCGCCTCCAAGTGCCAGGGCGGAGTGCCGGCAAGTACGCAGGCGACACCCCGACCCACTGTGTTGTAGCAGCGGGCCACGCGTTGAGCGATGGCCCGCTGCGGCCGGTGGAGATGGGCGACACTGCCTTGAGTGAGGCAGTCCACCCATACAGGAGCCCCGTAAAGGTCCATACTCTTTATGATGCCCGCATACAGCCGCCGGCATGTTGCACTCGGCCGCCCCAGATTAGGTAGCAGCCAGCTCAAAGAGCGAGCTGTCCGGAGGAGCCGAGGCGCCAGACGGTTGAAATGCGGGCAAACCGACCAACTACAGTCCAGTATAAGGCCGAGATACTTCATCTCGGCCTTGACGTCGATACGTGCACCATTGACGAAGATGTGAGCGTTCAGTGGTGCACGTCTCCTTGGACCGTGAATAATATGGCCTCGGTTTTACCCAAGGCCACATTAAGTCCGAGACAGCAGATCCGGTCTGCGACCATCGACCCCCCGACCATCGCGAGGTGTGCGGCCTCCTCGAACGTCTCTCCCCGGGCTGTGACAAGGGTGTCATCTGCATAGCAGATGACGTCCTGTCTGGGGAGCCTTTCGCCACGCAGCACCCAGTCGAATCCGATGTTCCACAAGAGAGGGCCTAGAACCGACCCCTGCGGAACGCCCGACTCGACCTGGTGACTGCGCAGCTCGCCACCTCTGTTCACGAATATAACCTCGCGATTGGCCAGGTAGTCGGCCACCAGACTGTGGAGGTACTGCGGCAACTGGCGGTGCCGCAGCGCCTCCAGAATGGTCGCATGGGGGATGTTGTTGAACGCATTGGCAATATCAAAAGATATTGCCAACACCACCTCCCCCTTCAATCGGCGTAGCAAACTACGCCAACCCCTCTTAAGTTTGCGCCCCGCAGCACCCAATCGTAACCTATGTTCCACAGGAGCAGCCCGAGGACCGACCCCTGCGGAACGCCACGTGTCACCGGCCTCTCACTCCAACCATCTTTAGTCGGGAACTGCACTGCTCTATCCGACAAATAGGCGTCTATTATACGACACAAATAGTCGGGTACGCCATGGTATTTTAAGGCCTTCTTGATACAGTCCCAAGGGTGGGAACACTTTCCAAAGGCCTGGAAAAAGGCGGTAGTGAAAACTCTACCAAAAGCAAACAAAACCGATATGGAATCGCTAAGCTCCTACCGTCTTATAGATCTCATCCCGGTCGAGAAACTAATAACCAAAAGAATTATGTAAAAGGCAGAGGCCGGAAACATCCTGAGCCGGAAACAATATGGTTTCAGAGAACATACCTACACGACAGATGCCCTTAATAATGCACTAAACATTATCAAAAGTGCAAAATCCAGGAGGCGCGAGGTGGTTACGGTGCCATTGGATATTAAAGCCGCCTTGTTAACGCTTGGAGGCCAGCCCTCTACAAAAGATTACGGCACATCAAATGCCCAAAGAACATTTACAGATTCATCTCGGATTATTTCCGGAACAGAACAAGCTGTGCTACGCCAATGACATAGCGTCCAAGACTATGTCTAAAGGATTCGTTCAGGGGTCAGCCAGCGGACCTGTGTTCTGAAACATAATTCAGGATGAGCTGCTGGCGCTACCGCTACCAGAAGGCGCCCATATCCAGGCATTTGCCGACGATGTGCAGCTTATTGTACAGGGCAAAATCATCTCTGGTGCAGACCGCAACCACTGCGTGTCTCAATGAAATACAGTCATGAGGAGACCGGGCTAAACTGCAGTTTGGTCCTGAAACGATCCAGGCGATAGCATTTACTACACAAGGCAAGAGAGCCAAACTGGAAATGTGTAACACCATGATCCCCATGTCTGACCAATTAAGACTTCTGGGGGTTATCATAGACAGTCGTCTAAATTTCATTCAGCACGCCAACTATGTTATAAGAAGGCGAAAAACATTTTCAAGAGCCTCTGCAAATTTGTTAGACCGACCTGGGGGTACATCCCGAAAATATCAAGTGCATCTACCGTCAAGTCATTATCCCGATAATAACCTATGCAGCAAGCATCTGGGGCTCGGCTGCAAAGTTCTACTCTGTGCGCCGGGCCCTCCGTTCATTCCAGAGAGAATTTGCCATTAGGACCATCAGGGGATTCCATACGATGTCCGCGGTTAAAGCGGAGGCCCTTGCCCAATTCCCGCCTTTGCACTTGGGGGTAGTCGGTATAAGTAATAGTTGGGCGGCCTCAGTGTTAGGCTTCTTACATCCCCTGATACGCAAAAGGAGCAAACTCTCTCTTCGCCACAAAGTGCTGCTCTACAAGACTTGCGTTAGGCCCATCCTGACCTACGCGATTGTAATGTTCATGCACCTGTACGATGTCGTCGAGATCCTGCAGGTCCTCCGAAACCGCTTCAACCGACTCGCTACCGGAGCGGAGTGGTACCACAGCAACAAAGACCTGCACAGTAACCTTCGCCTTCCCACGATCGAACAATTCATCAATGACTGTGCTCTCATTCACTTCGAGGTGGATATGCACCTCCCCAATAAATTAATCGCTTATACAGTCGACTATGTGCCGATTCCAAATCTACGCTAATATAATCTCTATCCAAGCGTCGTCCGCGTAATATGTTAGTTGGTCTCGATGCAAGGGTCGAATCAGATAGAGAAAACACTCAAACTATCAACTCAATGCACAACACCACATGCACCTACAATACCAATCCCCAATACACCTTAATGGTCGCCCCTCACGCTCGCTGACGAGCGGGACGGAAACAAAACTCGCACACCGCGTACACCAGATACTCCCGAATACCCGGGCGCTTCTCGCCTTCGCGTATTGCTCACAGGCGAACGATAGTCGCGGTTAGGGCCCACGCCCCAAAGTCGACTATGACATAGCTCGCCACTTGACAATCAGGCTAAGCCAGCTTCTCTGGCCAGTGTAATGTAGTGGAAGAGCTCACGGATCAACGGATCCAGGATCATCGTGGACCAGTTTCGATGAAGCTGTAATAGTCGTAAAAAGACTACCAGCGCAAACATCACCGAACCCAGCAGCTGCAGCACTCAGTCATTCGTGTTCGAGTCGTCGTGTAGTAAAAACCTCTTCAGGAAGTAGAATCGCTGCCTGTTGAATACACAAAGTCTGCTAAGTAAATTTTGTAGTTTCTTTTTGAAAAATCTTGATAATATGATTGATGATCATAATGTGGTAATTGTGATATCGGCAATGCTAACATCACACTTTTTAAAAATACTTCGGAGGTTCTGCCTTCGTCATATCTATATGTATGTTTTACGTGATAAAAACTACGGGAGATACTTTCATGGAATTGAGTATAATATAATATTAATAAAAAAAGTTGTCCCGGTTAATATTTAAGATAATATGATTGATTCATTCTGTTATCTTTCTATCCAGACAAAAGTAGTTGCAGACGCTAAATACGTATATCAACATTCGCAACATGAAATACTCAGTAGCTATTTCCACATTTTGTTTAAATGGTTTTCAATAATTTCCTTTTTTTGAGGCTGAATAAACTTTGACTACTGTCAGTTATTGGTACTAAAACAGCTAATGGTGAACAATTACTTCTGAATTATTACATCTGGAGAGTTTTTATGTTTTCATAGAAATATTTCGACAGATCTGTACTTAGTGGTAAATGTTATTATTAAACTTTTTAATAAAGCTAGAAATAATAAATAACATTAAAGCACAATATAGTTTAACGCCAATTTGTAAGTAAAAGTAATTACGTAATTATTAATAGTGATAGCCAAAATTTAAAACAAGTACATGTACGTCTACAGAGAGACATAGTTTATAATGTAAAATTATTTACAACATAAAACTATTTTCTTGTTATTAAAAGTTAATTGCCATATGAAAGCAGGACTTTTAATTACACAGCAAATTAATGTGTATATATAAAAATACCAAGATAGTACATTTGATTCTTACGTATAAATTTATTAAGCTAAAAATTAATGAAACATAAAGCACATGCACCTCGCGTTTATGTTGCGAAATATTATTCCTTGAGCACAATCGATTACAATGAATAGAGCGATAGAATTTCGCTGTCTCAGGCTCGTCAAGTCGAGACGGGTTGCACGTGCGACGCGCCGCAGAGCCCTGCGTGGGTGGTATTGCTGGCTCGGACTAACCTCTTTCGACATTTAACTAAGCAAAAACTGTTTATATAAACCACATATGTTGTTGACATTTTGGGACACAGTGGTCGTCTCGAGATCTTATTCAAATGCTTACCTTTAAAATAGTCTATAATGTAATAAAATATATTTTTCCATAAACCTTACATTATTAAAAAAGTATTTGTAAATAAATAATAAATATATAAATAGAAAAGTAAATAAAAAATAAATAGTATTTGTAAATTGTTTCCCCCATTCATGATAAATAGCTTAGAAACGCACTGTTCATATTACTATTACAGATAAGTTTTCTATATATTCAGGTTCGCTGTGTATCTAGTTCATACCAATTTATAAGTTATTACATTGCGTATGGCTCTATGCGTGTTTTTATACAAATCAAACCCGCAGAGTTTCGATTATAAAGAAAGCAGAAACGCATTTATAATTTGTATTTGGTATTATATTCATCTGAATTATACTTAGGCTACCGATTGGTGCAACAAAAAAATAACAAAGAGAAGTAGAGGTCCTTCGATTTGGTAAAACGAGATATCTCGTCTTCCGTACGCAATGTGTACTATAATATGTAATCGAATATTCAAATAAACTATTCTTACATCAACAAAGATATTGATAAAGGGTCACATTAGCTATATAAATATGGTGTAAGATGAGGCGATCACAAATGCCGCACATGTTGTATCGGTTAGCCCCGGCGGTCCAACGTTCACTCACAAAAACTACAAAATCAACACTAGGACCACCGCAGTTTGACCTCCGCGCTGTCCATACTAACCATTCATGAGAATTCTTACAGATAGACAGAATTAATACAGATCGAATACACAACGGCAGTCTCAATCATGTTGCATCAATAATAGTAACGTCTACGTGCTCACCCAACTATCTACAAGAGATTCACCTTCGCTCATTATATCTTGTCACGCGTCATAAAACTGATTAATTGGCCTCCGTCTCGCGCAAATGCAAAGAGTATAAAAATTTTAAAAATGACAAGGAGCAAGCAACGACCTTATGGTAACAAGCGACTGTCAGTGAAGCGTGCGTCGTCGCGCCGACGCGCGGTGTCTCGCTGGCTACTCCAGTGTTCGTACTTATTTTTATCGGCAATGGACTTATAATTGACCTCCGTTTCACCTGATTTAAAGAGATAATGGCCGTAGATAGGGAAGTTCTCTCGATATAAACCTTCTGTCTCTCTCTATGACTGCCGGAACACAGCTGTGATGTTATGGCGGTAGAATGATGTGACAGTATTAAGATTGAAGATAGCTGGTAAGGCGGGTTTGAAAAATTTCAATCACCATTCAGACTCCACTACTTATATGGAAGTGGAGTCGAAATCTGGGTCTCCACATTACGAGGCAGACGGTAAACTACTTCACTACATAGTCAATCAACTTCAAACCATTGACGCGATATAATTGTTTTATACGAATTTCACGCATAAATATCTCTATAGACAATCTTTCCAATGATATACCTTAGATTAATTTTAAAATTGTTATTATACCAGCGATGATAATTAACCTTCATGACAGCAGCGTGTTAATAAAATGTGTAAATCTATACCTCTGTACTTGTTGCATTCTGACTATTAATATGTTCACATCCTACAGTTACAGTGCACTTCATTTTGCATATAATTCGATTCCTAAAAATATACACTGGTAACCAACAATTTTTTAATTATAAAATTGTTACTAATTGCCCGTCAAATAAATTTGAATCAAGAACGAAACAACCTCCGCTGCAAGGGTGGACTTCCCATGAAAATAATTAAGCGACGCTGAGCCTTGATTATAGCAAATTGCTGCCGTCGGTGCAATAATTCTTTCAATAGCCTGCCATTAGTGTCCCGACAGTGCAAACAAACTGTTATAATCATTGACGAATTAGAGCGACCACCGACGAAGCTATGCTTTTTAATGTCTTCATGAAAAAAGCAGACGGTATGAAAAGGTTTCAATTACGGGCATCGGATTGCGGAGTACATACGAAAATTGAATTATTTAAAAATCCGACTCTGTGTGGTCCAGCTGGATGAATACGTTTTGCATGTTATAAAACTGCTATTCCATATAATTTATAAACTTTATAAGAACTCCTGTTTTGAAATATCTCTTTGCCTTAATTTTAAAAATATTTCGCTTTTCTATTTTCATGTACTATTAACTTTATCTACATCAATAAGGCTTCATTTTGTTACATTTAACTCTAAATACAAGTACCAGTAGTTCAGTTATCGAACTTCATGAATATTTAAAAGGATTTTTAATGCTTAATGATTCGTCTTCATTTAAGTATTTTTCTATCTGTCATCGCTTCAAAAGAAAAATAAATTCCATTAAAATTAACTTCCTAACTAGTATTCACTATTTCCGATACCTTTACTCACTGTAAAGGAAGTAAGTATTAAGGTCTATTAAAATAATTGTAGCTATTCCTTTATTGTTTTCGTAAGAAACATTTTTTTTACACAATTTATGTTTATGGAATAAGTTTATTCCTATATAGCGTTTAGTGTTGATTAAGCTTTCTTGGAGGTATTTAAAGTTTAAAATAAAACAATATAGTATTACAGAGAATTTAATGGCATATCTCTTTTAGGTATTTCATTTTACTTAAAATGTTATGCTTAATCTTAAAGTAATATCACTTTTAATATTTACAATACAATACAAACTGCATTTGCAACATAATTTTTAATGTTTTCAATATTTCTTTTTATAAACATTGGTCGCGTCGCGCACTTAAGTTCATCTTTAACTTTAAATGGCTATAAAAATAATACAGTAAGGATATAATAATTTGAAATAATACATATTTTTGTTTTTAAGTATTGTCGGTAAATACTTTTCATAAAAGGTAACTGGCAATGGAAGACAAAGCTTGACTGACCTTTTACGGTAACATAAAACACTATACTTGAGCATTAAACTAAAAAATAATAATTAACGCTAATCATTCTTTTGTATTATTTAACATGAATATTTGTTGAATAGAAAACTTAGTGCTATTATTGGAAGACTAATGATTTTGTTGTTTAAGGCACATAGAATTCATTTTACCTATATTATAAAATAATCTATTAAAAAACTTATCACACACGCCATAACGTTACCAAGTGGCTAAGTAAAAGCCATGATCGACAGTCTATAATTATACATACAGAAAGTTGTGGTGATAACCCTTAACAAAATATTAGCGGCATAAAAACCATCTGGCCACGAATGGTTTTAGAGGCCAACTTTTTATATAAACAATAAATTCAATCTAGCAAAAAAATTTTAATCTCTATTTACACCTGGAAAATAGACTAGCCATCTATAAATTACGTGTTTATACAACAAGCACTTGGTGCATTTATGAAAAAAGTTGTAAAATACAACGGACTGCAGGGTCCATGAAGTTAAATACTGCCTCAGATGTCATCCACGAATATACAAATTATTAGTCTTAAAATCTATTTTTACACTTAACGAGAACTAAGGTAGACATTAAAACTAAATGTGCAGTGGTCATTAAATATTTAGTTAGGTAATAAATGGCGACGGCACCATTTTGCGTACTGACCAAGCAAGTAACATATATTGTAATATACACTTTAGATATCTATTTAAATAAATTTACATTTAATAGGAACTTTCATATTCTATCACTCGAATAAAATGTACTACAATATATCACAGAATTTACTACATGTGGAATCGGCCTGGTCACCATGGCCTCCAGGGTTTCTCTTCAGGAGACGGTCTTCTTGTTATTAGTGCTAATGGAACGGGTTCTTCATTAGGTGGAGGTGTTCCCCAGCCTGAGCTTGCTGGGGAGAAGCAACGCTGTTCTGAAGAAGTCGAAGACGTTGCCTCACGCGGAGACAAGGGAACGAGGTTTGGCACGGCACCAAGAGTGTTAGCGTTCACACCCGCCGGTAGAACTAAAGCAATGTCGCCATTCGACAGCCTCGTGGGGACAAGCCGCACTCCAGATCCAGGTCCAGCTAAAAAATATACGTTACAACAACTGTATCATATTATTCAAAATTGAACTAACAATTCGTCACTACAGAATTGCATATCGAGCTCTATTACAATTACTATATGTTACTCCGAATTAATTAGGTATCATGTAAAAATGACTTACCGGAGATGAATATTGTTGAATGCGGAGTAGCTGTAAGAGGGTCTTCGTTATCCGAAGGCGGTGTAGGAGCGCCAAAGGGTCTCGCACCCGGCTCATTAACACATCCCTCGAGATGCCTAACTAGTCGTCTTTTGAGTCCGGCTTCCAATCCTGGATACTTAGCTACTTCGGACACACAATGCCTATATCCAGCTCGAAACTTGTCCGGCGACGCTGCACCTTCAGAACGAAGCCCTTCCAAATGCTTAACGGTCATCTCCAAGATGTCCGCTTTTTCTAATTTCGAATGTCTAGCTGGCTGTTAACAAGCATTACAGATTTTAAATACAGCTTTCTTTATAAAAAAATTGTGTTCAATTATTCATGGACACCACTGCTAATGAAAATGATGTACTTGAAGGCCATTTAAAACATTGTAAATATTGTATCTCAGGCTAAAGTATACCGAGAAACACTATTTGATGAACAACTCAGATCGTAATTGATAGCAAATGTAAAAAAAAGTTTTTAGTGTTACATGTTATTATAATTACTATGTGACGATTACGATAACATATAATAATGATAAAAATTCATTGACTATTCCACTCTATGCTTTTCATACTAAGAGAAAGTACCAATAGTACTCTATAGTATAAAACTCAAAAAACCATTCAAATTTCTTTTTATCTCCACATACGTATTATAACTACAAAATTAGCATTCCATTAAAAGAATATCATTACAATTTCACTACACGGAAATATAATTACGAAAATATATGGCGCTGTAACTCTTGTGCGGTGAATGGTATATTATTATAAAATTTGTCGACACTCACGTCTTTCTTCATTGCATCTAAAATGAGAGATTTGAGTTCGTTAAGGCAGTTGTTGATCCGCGCCCGTCGTCTCTTCTCCATTATTGGTTTATTGCTCTGTAACAACAATAGCTTATGTCAATGGTAACAAAAGTAAGAGTACTTATGTAAATGCTCGTTATGTAAAATGACTCGTATTCCGATGGAGCTATTACCACAAAAAGTTCCAAAAAGGAAGATGTAGACTCATATTTACATGTATATTGGTATATTTAAATTCAGGGACAAAGACTAATAAGGAGACAAAGTAATATCAAATAATTTACAGAGCTGGATGCAATTGTTATGGAAAGGGGAGCTAGACGCGTGACCAATCGCGCAATCAATCTCGCGATACGCGGTAATGACGGCGCGTGCGACGCCCAAGGTGAAGGCCGTGAAGGTCGCGCGCCGTGACTGGCGACTGCGGCGTGACGACGCGTCACGCGCGCCTCTAACACGTGATACGCGGCTGGTAATGCAATGCAATGGAAACGCAAGGTGCCGTGCGCTCAATAACCTTCGATTTTCCTCCCTTTTACTTGAAAGTTCAGAAGTACCTTGACGTATGAGACGTGCTATGGAGCAACGTTAATTTCAAAATTACGTCACCTTTACCGATTGTGGTTTGTTGTACAATATAAGGAGAAACTCACAAAATAATTTATTTTGAAATTAATTATTAAAATTATTCGTAAGTTAAACACGAGGTACAAGTATGTATCTGAGGCGTGGTTAAAATAAATTTGAACATTTTCGCAGCAAACAAAACGTGAGAGAAAAGCGCTTTCATGCGACGCGAAATGGACGTGAGGCTGGCCGGAAACTGCCGTCGACTTCCGGCACGCGACCGCTCTAAATTTTATATACGTTATAAGACGAGTGAACGGATATTATTGAAATACTTAATTAAGTGAAAAGGAAATGAAAAAGAATATTTGTATAAGTAATCATTTCTTAATATAAAAAAAATATACTGTTTTTGAACTAAATTCTAAATTTTAAGCGAATAAAGTAAGAATAGTAAAGTTAAGCCTCAATTTCTATTTATTACTTTATTATTTTTTAATTAATTTTCTTAGTTTAATAATAAAAAATAGTCATTAATTACTAATATTTATTAGTAATAATAAAAATGTTATACATAAAAATACGAGTTTGAATACTGTGTCATGTAAATTTCGCTTTTGACATCCAGTCCCACAAATAAATACAGATCCAACCGCAGAGTTTATATTTATTATTTACAATCGATATTTATATGGTAATTACATGCAATTTTTATATACTCAATATATTTAGGGAAAGGGTAACAAACACATCTCACTTATATTCTCACTTTACATAACACCTTATGCCCGTACGTAATTAATAAAAGTAAAAATAATGAAACTTAAATTTACGTAATATGTAGTCGCTAGTACAGTGTTACAATGAATTAGGTTAGCCATTTTTCTTAAAAAACGAACTAATGACGAATTTGTTTAATTAATATCATTTTCTACGAGTTGAGATAGAACAGAATAATATATCACTTAGTAGTTTCAGTAATGGTGAGAACAAGAATAAAATTATATTACATTTGGCTTAATTTTAAATATAGTTCACGGCGATAAATAGTCGAATGGTGGATACGACTACCTCACTGGCGCAGTGATTGAACGCTTGGCTTGTGATATAGTAGTCTAAAGTTCAATTAAGGGGCCACAAAATAGTATAGTCTGGAAGATGGTAGAGTTTTTGAACCCGCCTGAGTAACTACTACACTCAATGTCATTCTGGTGGCCCATGACAACATTGCTATATTTCGACAGTCATACATGTGAAAGCCAGAGTATTCTGGACAAACACGCTTTACATAATGATTCAATTATTTATATTTTTATTTTATTTTTATTTTCACAATTAACCTTAGGTTACTTATTAATACAATTAATTAAAATCTGGTCATAGTTTGCGATATACAATATATATACATATATATATACTATACTACGTTATTAGAACACGCAAGGTCTGTCGGCCCAGACAGAACCGACGGATATGATATTTACGTAAGTGCGCGTCACAGTAGCAAACGGATTTAGCCGCGAGGCGCCGGGCGCGCGTCGCCGCCGCTCGTGCCACCGACGCGACGCAAATAATTATTATGAAACAATTATTCGAATTGTCATCACCTCCTGAGGCTTACAAAACATTCCCCCAAAGTTTTCTGCATTCATTCTCAAACGTTTCTATTTTAAATTGTTATTGTTTACGTGTATAATATTTCTGTTTTGTATAATCTTTTTTACTGCCCCGTGGCGCAGTGGTTTACCGGCTTGCCTTGTAACGCGGATGTCTTAAGTTCGATTCCTGTGCCACATGAGTAGTAGGAGGGGTAACAGAGTTTTTCGATCCCGCCTCGCTACGACCCTCAATGTTAATCTGCCACCATAACAGTACCGCTGTGTTCTGGCAGCCAAACATATGAGAGCCAGAACTATTCTTGGCGAACACGCTTCACCGTCTGCGGCCTCATTGTCACTTAACATCGGGCGAAATTGAGGTTAAGTTTTAGCCAATAAGCCATAAAAATGACATTAGTTTAAAACGCACCTATGTACTGAGAACAACTGACAAGAAACAGTGGTGTTTGTCTCTCTGTGTGATTGTACTCACAATTTTGTGTTAAATTCGTAATAGACACAGATCGAAAATAGTGACTGCTCATTTCATTCACCAGTTCCTTGGTTCACCTTTTGGGAGCTCTAATAGCATTACATTCACAAGCCGACAGTCACAACTAAGGGTCTTACGTCCTTTAGATGTGACTGTAAATATAAATGGCAACAGTTACACAAAGGATATTCCGCCAATTAGTATGGTACAATCTGATTATTTTTTTGATGAATTGCTGGATAACTAGAGAAATAATTAAGATTTTAGATTAACATTAGCAACCGCTTCGCTACAGAAGTACAATTATAGACTGGTGACTGTTAAAAATGTATAATTTTAAAGTTATACCGTACTCTCACTGGCGAACACGCCATGACATCCCTCTGAACGATTTCATTCAAAAGAATGTTATTTTCATATTTATTTTTGAAAAACTCGTGCGAAATAAGTATTCGGGTACATATTAAATTATTCTAGGTACATTCTGGGCGTATTGTTAGCTGGTGCTTGTTTGTGATCTTAAATGAATCATACGCTGGTTACGATAATACGTATTTCTCAAACTGAGCGCGGCTATTTTCCGCAAGTTGGCAATCACCCAGATACTTGTGCATCAGTCTGCGGTGAACTATTTATATTTATACACTATATACCATACCTAAATTTAAACGGATAGCTAGGTTTCAGATAAACAGATATTTAATATCGAGATATAACAACTTAATTCTACATTTTAAATACCAGTACTACAATATTATAATCAATCTAAGGAAACTGCATGTTTTAAATTTTAAAAATTTCACTTACATACGTATGTATTTAATATTGTATTGTGTTCAATTGTTATGTATTAGAGAATATGAAAACGAATATGATGAGTCCGAAAATATCAGTAATGGAACGCGACGTCGCATTAGTTAACTGTTGGCAGCTCATTTGCCAGAGAGCTGGCAGCCGGCGCGACGGCGGCCGCACGCCAACTCGCGTGCCAACGCGTGGGAGCGGACGCCATGCTTCCGGCACGCGTATTCGACGACAAGCGGAACATTTTGCAAACATATAGTGCTCATAATAATTCATTAAATAATCTCAAACAATTCTCCAAAATAGTTAAGAGAATTAAAAAAATAGTACAGTGTTTAATAATTTAAATTTTTTTTAATTTATAACAAATAATTACGTATATTATTGTTGTAGTTTTAAAACAATAATTTAAAATTAAAATTTAAGCTTAACTTCCTAATAAAGTGTCTTTAATAAAAAAAAACAATTAATTTGCTAAGTTCTAGAAATAAGTAATCAAATATTTTTTTTATTTTATTGAGTCACGGAATTAGCAAACGCTGCAATCATTAAATTATATCATAGTGTCTTTGTAAAACTTTGCATGAACATTGAAAAAGTCATCTGTTTCGGTAATAGTCGACAGTATAAGTGGCCGAGGGAAATTCTCTGTTTGTTCGCGAGGTTGGTCACCTCAGTCGCGGTAGGCAGACGCGCGACGTTAGTTACTCATATTATATCAATAGGTGACCGTGAATTGGTCGTTGATAGTCTCGTCTACGTGCGCGAGGCCGGAACGCGCCTGTTATTCAACGTCTGCTGCGCGGGGTTATTACGTAAAAATATAATCGCCTACCAACGTACGGTTATAAACTTATACATAAGTAGTGGCGTGTGGATGGTGGAAGGATCTTTCGAACTTGCCTTTACAACCACCACCTTTAATATCAACCAGCCGCCATGACAGCGTTGTGTTCCAGCAGTCACATATGTAAGAGTCAGAGCATTACGGGCGACATCTAAAGCCTCTTCATAAACATTATGTGAATTTTATATTCAAGTGTTAGCTTGACGCCCAATAAAATATGAAAAATGGTTTTCATGATAAAAGTTATGTATTATAAATATAATTGATCGATTAGTAGCCCGATCATCGTTAAATGCACATTTTGCAGAGAGAATAACAATATTGGCTATGGAGGCTTCTGGTGCATACGAATTAGTCGTTTAACAGTTTACTAATGTGCAGTTTAAGCTATCGCTCGTAGTTTGTAATATACATAATATTTCTCCCACAGCGTAGACGGTGGTCCTATTGGGTAGAATGTATAGCACAAGCCAGCCAGCACACGTGACGCATTTACGGAGACGCCAAAATTCTTTAACAAATATTTATGAGTGTTAGATCATTATTTATTTCGTTATAAAAATTGCGATGATGGTTTGGCGTCGGATTTTTGATTTCTATCAAAGCCCGTTTTTTCGCGCAAGTTTTCTCTTGAAGTTATTAATGTTATGTAATGAAAAAAAAAATGTATAGAACGACGTAACTAGAACGATGTTATAAATATACAAAGGTACATTAAATATTTAACCAAAATTAACTGATACTTAATATACTAAAACTAACAATCCAATTAACTAACGAATGATAAGTACGTTTGTGACATAAAATGTTTACAGTATTATAAGGCGCGTGTCAGATTAAAGAGAAGATTAATAGAGCTAACGCATTGTTATCAATTTATTATCTAATCGTGGAAGTGAAGCACGACATGGTAAGTAGGAGACAATCGAGGCGTGGGCGCTTGCCGCGCGTTCTCACGACAATTAGCCCACGCGCAGCAGAGGCGGCCCACGCCGCGCTTGACTCAGCGGCCGCCGGATCCCGAGATCAGCCAGGGCTGTCTGGGCCAGTGGGAGTTTTGGACTCGCTCTAAATATGTAACGTACAATCGCAGACATACGTAACATTCATAACCAGATTTTAGAAGAAGCCTATAGGATTTTACCTTTAACATAAACATTTTCGTGCAAATCCTTCAATACCGCACGTTATTGCCATATTTAACTATAAAATAATCATCTTATACTCAATAATTTTAAGACGATGTCTCTTGTGATATGATATATACAATAACTGTAATAAATTTAAAAGTATATACTTTGCGATGGGTAGGTGTAGCAAATGTACATCATTTCCATTAATTCTTTCAATTCTTTTTTTATATTTAACACAGTTCTTTAAAAATCAATTTGATAAGTTTGAAAGAAATATTTTATTGTTATCTCAAATTAAAGACTGACACGTCCTCCACCCATAAACGTCTGTAGTAGTTAGCAGCCCTACAAATCTGTCACTCTATTATAGTTAATCGGTAGTCTACAGTTAGAAGCCGAGGCGATAAGAGTTAGACTGAATAATGTGAGTACGGGTGTTTCTCGAGCGTCAACGTGACAAGTGTTCAGTACCCCATCTCCGCGCAACTTGACCACAGATCCCAGAGATACTCGCTGGTACAAATGAATAGTTGTAAACCATCGTCATACAAGTTATATGGAATTTAAGCGATTGCAATTACTAGTTAATTTCGCTCAAGTAAACAAGAAAGTAAAAACGGAAAAACAGCACAATTTATAATAAAGTTGCTGTGCTATATTATATTTGGATTATTCAGATAGTTGCATAAAAGTATAAATAACGAGTCTGACTCGTCATAGTATGTCAAGGAATTCATATCAACTTAATGAGAATTAAGAACGGAAATCAATTTGAGTTTTCTTAGCCAAATGAAATTGTTAAAATAATTGATCCAAAATTAATTTAAAACGGAGACCGAGTTTTTACAAGTTGCTTAACAGTTAGGCTGCTTGTGAAGTTGATATTTTTATATCACACAAAATAAATTACAATTAATTTAATTGTACTCCTGATGTGATCGGTGATATCAAGTGATATAAAGTGTACAAAAAAATCACATAAAAATTACCAATTACGAATCCATGTATGTATACTTTAGTAGCCCCTAACATACACTCTTATTAATATATAAAAACATATTTTTTTGTTTCAATCACAACAAAACTACTAAACTTGGGGGATAAGATTTAATTTCCCTTCGAGCACATGTGCTCCGTCATTTAAAAGAAAAGCTTTTCATTTTTATTATTATTTCAAAATTCAATTTAAAGTTAAATGCCTGACGAAAATAGGAGGGAAACAGCTAGTTTACAGAGAATGGTAAGTTTTATGTTCACTGCTTATGAACATTTTGTCCTCTTTATCTTGAGAGACTTAAAACGTGACATGTTCGCTTATGTATTTCGCACTGATTCGTTAATAAATTGATCGTGTTATTACGATTAACTTTAAGTGATGAGAGATCATAAGGTAATTTTGAACACTATTCAGCCATGTTTGAACTTTTTGCTTCATTGTACCATTACCATGTACAGTAACATATAGTACCATACAAAATTTAGTCATGTACTCGATATAGTACTACTGTACTACTAGAAAAGTAAGATTAGATAACAAAAATCTGTTAAGTAGACATATACATAAATATTTAATTAATTCTGTATATTATGCATATTTTACTTATCCATATTTAATAAATTTGCGGACAATGCAGACGTAAAAACAAAGTTATCATAATTTATAAATAAACGAAAAGTACTTAAGTACTTTTTATAACACGAAACATGAAAATTATTTTTACCCTTCTATTCTCCCCTGAAGATTTCTTCTGTTCAGCAGTCACCCCGGGGGAGCTCATATTTCTATTCACCAACACTATTGAACTGGAGGCACTCTGTTGCGGCCCGCTGGCAAGTCCTGTCACCATACTGTTTATATAAATCACTGAAGCACTTGATCGCGATGTAAGCTCACTGCATTATCGAGTGAGAAAACGACAATCACAACAGGTCTAAATCACGTGGCAGTCGACGCACGACTGACGCGAGGCGTGTGCGGCGTCGGTTGCAGGCCGAGACGAGACGAAAGCGGACGCAGGCAAGCGCGGCCACGCGACTAGTGCACGCTGCACGCCTCACGCGTGCCTCCCCTAAGGCCACCCGCACACGGTTTGTAGTTAAACGTTCAAATAAAAAAAATACTAAAAGGGTGTCTAAAACTAAATATAAAGTTTTGGATTAAGATGGAATTCCATTAGAAAGATCTACCTTCAGTAGTGGACGTTAATAAGCTTAGATGACGATGATAAAACAAGATTTACGTTATTTTTAGACCTTAACTTTACAGAGCGGTTATAATTATAACTTTAAGAATTACAATATAGGTTAATTAATATCGGAAATTTTGAAACATATTTTATTAAAAATTATTCGATCAAATTTTCGTTTAATAATAAATTGTGATACAAGACAAACTTTTAAATTTGAAAATAAAACGTATTATGCTGCACACCATTTTTTTAGTACAAAAACGAGCGTAGCTGATATTGGTCTCAGCTATAAAAAACAACGTCTAATTGCAAATTTTCCATAGTCCTTAGCGATATTAATCTCACATTTAAAAAAACTTTACAAATAATTTTTTCAACACGAATAGGGCATATTAATTAAATTTTGATTGTGATTAATTTTACTTTTTTAGATAATATTAAATAAAAAATGTAAACAAGAAATTAAAAATATATTTTACAATATTTATAGTTATTAAAAAATAATTAAAATGTGATAATCCGACTTCCGGGCAGCCTAATTCAAATCGCCGGTGAAGCTGACATCATGGGCGACGCCGCCACTCGCTTCTAATGTATTGACGCGGAGCTTAAATTTGTTCGCATCTACCGACATGCCGGCACATCAAAGTGGGTGTTCTATTGACGGAGCCGGTCCTACGGATGAACGTTACGTCATAAGAAAAACAATAAAATACTTCGAAAACATAATACATTTTTTTAACATAACAAGCGCCTGATATGACTTCCCCTGATGATAAGTGAAGATACAATCTATGATTTTAAAAATAATAATTAAAAAAAATTACGAAACAATTCCACTTTATTTCAATAACGTAAAATTAAAATAAAATCTGGTATTCAATCATCTTCATAATATTTTCCTTACCATATCCTTTGACTTATACTGATTCGTTGACAAATATTTTTCTTACATATAAATTTTGTTTTAAATCAAAAGTGAAAAAGCAATCGGCAAATACCGGCACATATATGATTTTTATATGGTTAAGATTACTTTTTTAAACACTACAATCAATTTATACGCTTAAGGTATGATGAAATTTTTCTTGAGGCCAATTTGTTTTTCGTTATAATTAATAAATGTATTTTTATTACATTTATTTTAAATTAAAATATTTTTTCTAAGATGTCTTCCACATAATCCATAGTTGTTATATTAAAATATGTGGTTTGTTTTTAACACAAAATGGTTTTCTCTGTAGTGTTATAACTGTTAAGTTTTTTGTAATATTCAAAAAATCTTACAATTTAAGTAACGGTCATAACTTTTTTTAATCTCCACCGCCTCTGTTATTTTCAACAGGCATTCGATAAAAAAATACTGCGGTACAATAGGCGCTGCTCTATTTTAAAATACTTCCTTAATTACCGTTAGAGGACAAAAATGAACCAACATTTGTTTGCAAAAAGTTATTTAACATTCATAATAATAATATAGGTTCATCTCTAACGGTTCTAAATATTAAAAGCGAGTGTTTGCTTTGTCAAATGGAGCAATCATATTGGGTTTTACTTTTCCCGACAAAACGGATATACATTGATATTTGTAGATACTTTACATAAGAACAACATAGGCTACTTTAATTTTGGTCAACATTTAAAAAAAACTTAACATTTTTGAATAAATCTTATCAATTCCTGTCGTTTTTGGCTTTGGATCGTATTTTGCTGGAAAATATTTTATGTGAGAAATGCTCTGGGTTAACAATAGAAAACACTGATACAGTATTTGCTGGCTTTTACAAGTTCATTATAACTATGTGTGTATACACGTCTATAATAATAGTAATAATTAAAATATTATTAAATATAATAAATATATTCTCGAGATTTATAAAAATATATAATTAAAATTGTCTAGCTAACAAAGAAAGGTACTGATAATAAATTCTCATTTAAGAATTCAGAAGCCTTAAATTTGTCGCATATAAAATATAATCCAGATAAAATTATTGTTGATTATTATTCGAATTTGCTGAAACTGTAAAATACGACAAGATTGTCAGACAGTACCGTGCGTACTTCATTGAAATGGCTTGATGTCATCTTTACATACATAACGTAAAAGGTTTACACCGTTTAGTCACAATACATTGCGGTTCGAGAAAGATATTTTGGTGTCGAAACAATACTTTTGTCTCGAGAACGTCGTCGGTTTTATACAACCACTTGCAAAGAGATGCTTACTTACTATTTATCTTGGTGACAGTTTTATACCCGTTTCGTTACGCCACGGCGTAAATAAACAATGAAAGAGTTTAACCTCATAGTAATCTTCAGGGATTTCAACCAAGAATAATATCATTTAAAACTTATTATAATCATGTTTGCTTAATAATTGTTAATCTTAATTTTTATGAATTATTTATAGCAATGGAAAAATTTACCACGAAACAATTTTCGACGATCTCAAATCTATCGCTGTCAGTTATATGTGTAATGACATGTATATCTAATCACTATTAATCAGTCTACATTGAATATTTTTTTAAAAAACAGTTGTGTGATGGTATTTATAATCAATAGAAACAAACAACCATTTTGTGAAATTGTCTGTCTGTATTTTGCCACTTCACGAACCAACTATTGGAAGGATTTTTATAAAATGTGGTTAACAAAAGCCTATTACCTAAATTGATATTTAAGATGTTTGCATAACAGGAAAGACATTCAGGATAATAGATTCAATCTTTAATTCTCTCAATACCTACGCGAATGTAGTCGGCATACATTATGACGTGACAGAAATGTTGAATCTCCTAGTGCCATTATTTTTTAAAATAACTATTTAAAGCCTAATATCTAATAAATTCTCACTATTTCTGACGTTTATGTTTATAAGTAAAAATGTCTTTATATGCTAAAATAAGAAAGTTAAGCTACATCCACCAGCCTGTCTACAAAATACAATGTCTGCATTGTTTTTGCACAATAATCACTCGTACTTTGAGCGCATGTTATTTAAATTAACAGATACATACATTTTCTGTTCAACTACAATTTGTTGAAATTGTTACGAGAATTCATCTTGATAACATTTTAATAAAAGTATCTGTACTTACATTTGTTATGATGTACAATTTGAGAGTTTTACAATTTTTTACAAGATTTGAAATAAACCCTCTCAGTTACATACTGGCAATGCATATTTTGTTTTTGTGGTGTGAATAGCAATTAAAATTCAATGACAAAGTAACAAAATTCTTAAAACTTTCTGCGATGCGAAGTCGTAAAGTTTATGCGTAAAAATATTAACAAAGGAAAGTTACGACAAACCCTTGCAAATAACCGTTAACAAAGTATTTGCCAGCTTTAGCGCGTGTTTGCTAAATATTTTGTTTGCCATTGTCCTTAAAGTCAATTTCACTTCAACTCGTCAATTGTACCGTGTAATTTATAAAATGGTTAGGCAGGAGAAACGAAAAAACTTTTCATGCCGCCAAAGGTAAAGGCGGCAATACCGAACAGACCATTAACAAAGCTTAACGACCGATGTGTTTATGGTCATATTTACAACAATATTTCCTGATGAGAAAAAAGGAGCCGCCTCTGGTAACCCTTCGCGTTTTTGTTTGAATTTCTTACTTTTGTCGAAAAGAAGTAACGGTCAAAGAAGTGGTAAGTTTGGTTAAAGAAATTATTACCTACTTTGAGCTTTTATTTTAAATCATTCCTTTTAATGGTATATAGCGTACATACCTACAATTTTTATACGAAATCTCCTGTATTAAGTTTAACTATGTTGTTTATATATGTTGTGTAACTATGTAAACTAACGTCGGTTACCTTAGATATAAGCACCTTGTTAGTCCTGTCTAAACAGCCTCATGGAAGTGGACCAACCATCATTATAGAATCATTTAAATATAAGTGATAGTCATACAATTTTAAACCCCTTTATATTGATATTCCTTTAAATTGAAGGATTTTAAAATAAAAGATTTTGTTTGATAAAATATATTTTTTTCTTTATTATAATACATTTTATTTATAACGTACAAAATATTAATATGATGAAAGACAGCAATTTATTTTAAATGATAGTAATAAAGTTAATTATAAATATTAAATACAAACATTGTTTGATATTACTAACCCGTGTGCGAATTTTGAGAGATTCTTAAGAATATATAATATTATATTTGACAATATTTTAATAAACAAGGAAATCATAAATATATATAAACACTAGATAACATCCAATAACAAATCACAAATGAATACTGATTGGATTAAAGTGAATTAAAAATTTGGAATGCGTCTTAAAAATATAGTCGAAAATATCAATTTGTGGCAAAGAACTATTTTTTAACAAAATAAGATTAAAAGGTAAAAAAATTCATTGAAAGACGCTTAATGTATGTTTTCCGATACGAATATTAAAAAAAAATAATGAACTGTTATGAAAAAAAAATATTCTGAATTTTTTTATAAATAGCTTCATTAGCAAATGAACGTAAACTAAAATTTAAGTTGATTTTGCAGAATCGACAACAAACAAATAATAAGGAACGTTCCATAATTGAACTGTAGCTAGACTACTTGAAAATAAAAATCTTAATTGACCCGATGTCATTCTATGCTCTAAAATTTCTCTATTACATATAAGGAATTATTAAAAATAAAAATTAAGAACATACAGAGTTTAAAACCCATAGCATAGGATTACATTATAAGTAAAAGTCACCGATACTTTTACTACTGAATATTATTGTAAAAAAATTGATCTAAATGTTTTCCCATTAGAAATTTATTGATAGCAATAATAGTTAAATAAATTCTTTGGCCTTTCGGCATTTTGGCTGCATTAATACTTCAAAAACATATTCAAAAATGTCACCCGATTTGACAAACTATTTAAAAAAACATAATTGTTGTTCTGAAGAAAGCACGACCCATATTTCTGTTCAAATATTCTCAAAAATGTTTACAAGAGTACACTTATATGACGTATATGTTACATGTATACGTTAAACTGCAAATATAAGAGTTGCTACTCGATAAATTGTCACTAATGAATTATGCTTATTAGATAAACACTTTATTTCTGTTTTTAATGAACCACAGATAAAAAGTAACATATATCTAATTGTTTTTTATTATTTTAAATAATTATTCTACATTATATATAGAAATCTCGAGATGTTATTTTAATATTTTTTTTCATTGTATCGAAACTAATATTATTATTCTTATTACAGCTGTTATATTTGGCGTAGACAATTATATTAATTTTAGACATCCATTTATACAATTGAAACATATTACACTTGTAAACTTATCATATGACATTTATCACGATAATTAATAAAATTATTAATTAAACTGTTTTGAGCATAAAAAAAATATAAGTAGCCGTTTTTAACACAAGGTTTACGGGGTCATTTTGACACAACAACATTCATTAAAAAATTCACTATAATCATATGTATCCAAATTTTTATTAATTAATGTATAATTTTATAATAAAGATTGCAATGAACTTATGAATGTTAGCACTTAGAAGATATATTTTCATTTACTATAAATTCTAAAGAATTTTAATGTAAATCAAATGTTTATCTTATATTTTTAACGACAATCTCATAGCCTATTATGGCTGTATGACCAATTGGTTGGTAAAGTGCACCTTTTTTTATAGGGAACCTTTTTAATATATCAACAATTCAGACTAAGTATTAAATTTGTCTATATACGTGCGCAAAAAAAAAAAAGGCACCATGATCAAATATTAACATATACTGTAAATATAACAAAGCCATAAAATTTATAAATAAATTTTATGGTTTTAGAATATCTATGGATTTTTTTTGTGTAATGTAATATATTGAAAACTGCACTACGCGTGATCTCTTACAAAATAGTTGCGAAACATACTATACTATATAAAATAAACAATTGTCTTTTTATGACAGTTTAAAGACTATTATATTCGAAAATAATTTATGATTAATAAGACTTTTTTTTCTGCTCTTGACTATTTTTTGCCGCTTATAATTAAGTTACTATTACAAGTTATACTTGGGCCATAATAGATATGCGAAGTTTAATAAGAAAACGTTGTCTTGCAACCACTGTCAAATAAACAGCTTTTTAAAACTTTAAAATTATTACTCAAATAATTAGTATTGAGATAATATAGGTAATTTTAATATTATAGGATGCTATATAAGCTTTAGTACAAGTTATAAGTTTTTAAAGCTGCTGTAAGAACACATTTTATAAAAGTTTCGGCTGACCTAATTTGCTTTATAACTTAAGGATGCCAAGCAAAAAATTTTGATTTAAAACATTAAAAATTGTTTTTATAATTTTTGTTGACAAATTACAAATTAGTTAATTGCTAATCGCCATAAGAGTTGTTTATATGGAATATTAATAAATATTTCAAATAGTGTTAATTGAACGAAATAAAATTTTAGAGTCTGTAAAGAATACTGTTAACCCTATTGCGGTTTATTCACATACATCTCCATTTTGGTACAAGTATATATTGTATTTTTTTCTGTTATTAATGATACAAACGATGTTAATTATAGATAAATTTTATGAGAGATATGCAAATATTTCAATTAGTTGTACTGATTTATATAAAAAAACTATTATCAATAATATAGTGTAAGCTTATGTAATCGTTTCAATAATTAGTCATAATCCCCAACTGATTCAACATGACGCATTATCGGCGTTTGTAGTTTATCTCGCTATGGAATTAAATGAATTGGCAACAAATTGGAACAGATAATATAACCCTTATCGATCCGGAAACAAACAGAAGTGGCATATACGTGATACACCAAATCGCATATTACATGCATATATAAAAACAAAAAGAGTGATAATAAAATTAAAATGTTTTAGCCATCAAATGCGCGGCATTGGAGTTAGTGACTAAAACTACAATGCCACTCATATGGCGACATTGGTTAGTTAAGGAATAATGTTTATTATTCGATCGCTTTGAAATGACAACTAAAATATATAAACATAACGTGCAAAAAACTTTACTAGTTCTTGTAATGTATCCTCTGACATCTACGAAAGTACAATTAAGTACAAAACCCATTTTACGATAACCGTTATATTAATTAATTCGCTCTTGGAGACTGCGTTTGAATGAGTTCATTATCCAAATACGAAAATAATTCATTATTAATTTGTAAAATTTGTTCAGTACAAAAAGAAATTTGAAATACTATATTTAGGTAATTATAGATCCAAAACCATACAAAGTAGTAAAATGCTCCATTCGCACAACTGACACTAGCCGAACCCCGCAGAACTACTAGTATGTATTTACACCTATCTGAAAATGGATACATAGTATTTACTAATTACGGCCGTAAATTTGGTGTAACAGCATAGAAATCCATATGTTATAATGCCTTCAAACGGCAAGTTATAATAAGGTTACCTTCGCCGTAAAAAAACAGAACATATATTTTTTTGAGATAAATTCAATGCTTGAAAAGCTAATAACATTGTGTAACTAAATATTCTCGATGGATTCATAATATTAATTTTATATATATAGGTAAATTATAAGGGCTCAATATGTTACAAAGTATTTTCATGTTTACACTTTGGACAAATGCACTAATCTGTAGTTTCGCGTAGTAACGGGATTTCCGAGCCGCTACTGCATCCCTTTTGATATGTATATAGTTCCTGCGTATACTGTCTCTTACTCTGCTTCTATTACCACATATTTTCGAGAGCTCAAACAATTTAGCGAGACATGCAATGTTAAGAATGGATTTTTTCCCGGTAGAATGGTATTTAGATTACTCGTGCAATCAAATTTTAATTATATTTCATTCGTGCGGATGTACAGAACTGATTTTAGAGAGTAACAATGTATTACGTATATAACGTTCAGTGTTGCTACATTACACGGCTGTGTCGCCGCAGCGCTGGGATCGTGCCGAGCACTACGACTCGGGGAACAATATGCTCTCAACGGGCGCCGAGGCAGTCATGTCATCGCTGTCTGCACGAGACCAATCCTAAAATGAACATATTCTGTTAATATTAACTAATGATGTTGATTTTTTTTATTAAGATTCACATGTGTAAATACCTAGTCTTGCCATATATTCTGTCCCCTACCTAAAATATGTCTATCTCAAAAATAAACCAACAAAAAGAAACGAAATACGACACAGTTATTCTTTATTAACTAATTAAAGGAACGAATAAGAAATTTACTCAAAATTACCCTCTTTTCCCTTCACACACATCTTCAATCGATCCGGCTACTCGTCTCTTGCCGCACGCGCCGTTTCCAGAGGTATTGAAGCCGCTGCTGCCACCAAATCAAGTTTCAACAACTCCATATTGCGATGAGGTTTCGAGCAGGCTTTCTCCATTAAAACTGTCCACAATCGGTAGTTCAGAAGGTTGACGTCTGGACTTCCTGAGGGCCAATCGTCACACGCGATAAAACCTGGTAACTTGTCCTTTAGCCACTGTTGAGTGGTTCGTGCTTTATGTACCGGGGCCGAGTCCTGTTGAAAGATCCAATGATCATTGGAAAACATTGTTTGAGTGGCTGGTATCACAAAAGGTACCAAAATATCGCTCTGGTAGTTTGCCGCCTTCCTTTTCACGCCATTATGGCAAAAATGGAGCTCAGTGACCTTTTCGTACGACACGCCCCACCTACCCACGACTGATGCCGGGTGATGGCCTCTTTCCAACTTTGCAACCTTCTCCAAAGCCTTCTGAGAGCTGTGAGTATAGACCCTGTCATTTTGACGGTTGTATTTCTCTTCTACCGTGAAAATTTTCTCAGCAGAAAACAGGTTCCTCCGGTACCCGCCTTTAGCGTGCTGTTTAAACAGCTTTTCCGCTCTGGTCTCTTATTTTTCTTAAAGCTACTGTCATGCGATGTTCTGTACTTCGTCGATGAGCGGCAAGTCTTCTTTAATTATGCGAGAGATGGTTCTCGGTGCAATTTTCATCTCTCTATACATGATTTTTTACTTGCGGAGAGTATTCTTCGCATTCGCTCAGCAACAGCTTTGATCACGGCTGGTGTCCTGGAATCCCGCAAGCGGCCGCTCCTAGGCGTGTCATCTCACTGAACCTTTTGATAGAATACACGAATTTCATTAAGATTCGAAGCGAATGTAACAGATCGAATATCTCGCTCGGCGTCTTGCTGCACTTGTATAGAGCTATAACGGCGACTCGATTTTCTTTGATGCCCCACTACATGATGACTTCTTGGATGAATGCCATCAAGTGATGGTTTTCTAGGAGAATGAAGCCTTCTAAAGTCACATAAAAACAAAAATATTTAAAATAACATTCCATTTTCAAAACTTTCGAATACAAAATTTTGGGACAGTATTTATGGCTAGACTAAGTAGTATAGTTTATGTTGTGAATCGCATACATTCATGATTTTATTCGATCATTCTTTCATAAATGCAATTTATCATTATATATGAATTTAATACAGGTAATTAAAAACTTCTAAGTTTTGAACAAATACACAAGCGATAAACTTATAATACAACTCTATGCATCAGCAATAAAAAAGATATATTTGTATATGGTGTTAATTTACAAAAGATATAGTAATTTATTGGTCTACTAATACATACATAAGAAGCTTCATAAATTACCTGTTCCTCGGTGCTGGCGAAGAATAAGTAGAAAAGATTTGCACCCAGATCTATAGCGGCGGCCAAGTAGAAGACTACACGCCACTGCCCCAAGGTTTGCTGTTGATCATTAATAACTTTTTTATAATACAATAAATGTTATTGAGAAAAAAGAAATATGCCTTCTAATACCCAGATTTGATGTGTTACTTCAAATTGCGAACATTTTAATTTAAGAGTATAAAAATAAATCTAATCATGTGTTTAATGTTGATAGGTCTCTGTGGCTAGAAAACTTCTATGTGAGTTACCTCGCAGCGAATATTTCTACGGCCAAACATTAATGTGTGCCAATCATTACCATGTTCCTCTTTTAATGTTTGCCGAAAGGTATATACTGTAGTAGTATTGGGATACATGTTCCGTATTATTTCTTGAGGGGCAAGATGCAATTACAGTGTCGTGTAAGCGTCTCAGTCAGCGGCTCAATTTATGGACAGTCATAACATTTGTACTAATTTTAAAACTTCATGTAATATGTTACAGAATTATTCAGGTTTCATAGATGTCTAATAATATAATACAAGTCTACGTTACTGAGCAAAGACGAGTTGTAAACAGCATATTTTACATTGATGGAAACCATTCCACGCGATCCACTAACACGCGTGATCGCTCAAGCGTTAAGACTACATGAGCATTAAACTCAATAATTAGATCTGTAAAAAAAAGGTCAAGAATTTTGGTCTTACCTGATCAGGACTGATAGTTTGTCCTATAACGTATGGCGCGAGGAAGCCACAAATGTTGCTGGCAGCATTCGTGATCCCGTACATGGTGCCTGCAAATTGTGGCGAAAGGTCGATGTGGTTCATCTGGTTACCTGGATCGACAATAAAAAAAAGAGTCACCATATATATTTTTTTAGAAGTATTGCCCATACTTACCAGTTAATTGTATCATAGTTATTTATAACCTCATATTATTAAATATCTGCCATTAGAACAAATTGTCAATTGATATTTAAGTAGAAATATTCCATTATTGCATACATATTGGTATTATAACACAATTACTGATCAGTAAAACTGTATACGGAAGTTAACTTCCGTCAAATCAGAAGATTTATTTCTCTTTATGGAAGTTTTACAAATACCTGTAGTTATTATTTTTAAAAGGGACAGATAAATAGAAATATCAGATAGCAAATTGAAGAGATGCTATCGGGACTTTGTCTGTAACAATTCTACAATGTATTCATCAATGTTTTCATCATTCATTCGAATCAGTGACGCTGTGTCCCACTCATACATTACTGTATGTACCCAGTCCCTATGAAACATTAGTAAGCACAATTTATTCAATAATTTGCTATGTGGAATATAGAATAAGATAACTGTTTATGTATTTTTTGTACGTCTTTACATAGGCAATAATCATATTGGGTATGTAAAAAACAGGTGTGTTAACTACGAGAAGATCGATCTTACCCGCGTATACAGCACCGCCGAAAGCTGATGTTATACTGAGCAGCAACATGACAGCAATGCGATCGCACCCCGCCCACGCAATTCCTAGCAACCCAAATGCTGGGAGGAACGCAGCTGAAATAATGAAAAAAAATATATATGACAGATTAAACTTATTTTATAATACTGCAACTGATTCATATTTAATTAAAATCTTTGTACTCCTTATGAAAACTGCATATTTTAAATTAACAGGAAATTATGTTTCAACAAAACATTCAACAACAGCACTGCTTGAACCATGTAAAGATAATGTTAATAACAGTAATTTTAAATGGCACTTTTACTCACCAACAGTATTCCACAATTTCATACTGTTAAGTCGAGAAATCCATCCTTTAGCCAGTAACCAGTCAGCAAAAATACTAATTAGTATGCCAGCAATCCATGCAGTAAGATATGGTAGAGCGGAAAGTCTTGCATTCTGAAAGGGAGCATAAACATTTCATTAACACAAATCAATACTTTTGGTAAGTGCAAAAAGTTTTATACATTTAAAACCTATGCTAACATTTCACAAGTCATGTGTCATATGGTATAGAGCTATTTAAAGTATATGTATTTATGTATAAATATAGTATATAGAATATAATATAGAAGGAAAAGGTACAAACTCACAGAAACAATATCAAAGTGCAATATGTTGTTCATATATGTAGGCAATTCAGTCAGTTGTGTGTAGAAAAGCCAAGACTGTCCGCACTGTGCTATCAAAATAGCCCACAATGGTAAACACGTAAGAAATTTCGACCATGGTATGGACATGGATGGTTTATCCTCCTGTAATCATTTAAGTACTTGTAACTAGCGAAAAAAATTTGTTAAAATTTTGTTAAAAAAATTTAATTGCACAGGAATGTGCCGCAGCTATAAATGAAACTTCCGTATTTAAAATTCATTATTTAATATCCAAATATGAGGGAGAGGATTAACTTTTTAATTTTTTTTTTAACCAGATGAAACAGAAACCTAAGATATACAAAAGAATAGCAAACCTGTATCTAATTACCATATAAACAACTAAGCTCATTTTGCCCTCATTATACTAAGTGTAATGTTATTGTGTTAGGTTCATGACTCACAGCTGCGTCCCACTGTCCCACTCAGAGGATAAAACATTTGCATAATAAAAGTAATAACACTATTACTGTCGTTCATTTTAATTATACAAATTATTACTGAGATAATTAATGCAACATGTAATACTCATGTGTTATTAAATATGAGAATGAATAAATTGGTGTAATACGAAAAAGATGCAATTAGTGTAAACTTTTGCATGGTTTTTAGCATTAAGGAATTAGTCATCCCTTTTGAACATGTTTACTCTTTCTTAAATATTTGTACAACATTAAAGTTCAGAAGAATACCTACTACCTAGAAGAAAACCTAGAATAGATGAAAGTGATTAAGACTAACCTAGAGTCTGAAATAGAACTTACCTGAGGACTAATAGAACGTGTAATGTATTCAACCTCCTTTGAACATATTCTTGGATGTTTCTGTGGTGTATCAAAAATAAGGAACATCCATGCAATGAACCACACCACACCAAGACCACCAAATAGATAAAAACAAAGGGGCCATCCGCCCGCATAATCTAGTGTACATAACCATCCCGATATTGGTAAAGATATAACTGTGCCTATGTTAGAACCTGCAATAAATCATTCATATAAATTTCTCCTATAAAATTAATTATTACATATGTAATTGCTGCAAGTGAATTATTTCATGTTAAACTGTACCTTACATTATTGAAATTGATTTTGGAAATTGTAAATAAAATGAAAGAAAGTGTTGCCACAGTGTAATTATTTACGTTATTTACATAATAATCTTATGTACACTTTTTTTTGTTAAAATGTAAAGATTGTCAACTATCAAGGTCGATAATTCTTCATTTTCTGCATTATGTACTTGTTTGTACAAGCATATCATATCTTACTTCTGAATTACAATGATTACTATTACACTTACTTTAATAAAACTAAACAAAATTAAATTAGACAATTAATACCAATAAACAAAACACAAAAAATTATCATACCAGCATAGACATATGCAGCAAACTTTGATCTTTCCAAGGGTGGTATCCATCTGGCCAACATTGCATGCATTGCAGGGTATGTTACACCTTCACCTAACCCTTCCAAAATTCTTACAACAATGAAGAACTTAAAGTCTACAAAAGCTGCAATTGGACTAAGTATAGTAAATATTGCTGTTAAAAGCACTCCCACACCATAAACTAGTTTGCCACCAAAAATTTCTGCTATCCTTCCACCAGGAATCTGAAATTTGATAAAAAAACATGTAGAAAAAAGTTTTACGTAAAAATTAAGAACATTATACATATAAAATATAAAGCTGAAACTTCTTTTGCAAACTTGATTTAAACTGATATTAATAAAATAAGACTACAATATGTTTCAAAATAAAGACAATTACTCATTACTGTTTAAAGGTAGATTGTCACTACTTCACTGTTGTCACAATTCGGTGCACTCCCCGGCGACATCCGCTGACTTATCCGAGCTAAAAACGCCGCCATGGGACGTTACGATAGGTACCGTTCCGAAGAGAATCGTGTCCAAGTGCGTCGCCTTCAAAGGGCGGTTAAAGAGCGAATTAGAAAAAATCGCTTGGACAGGTGGGACTCACTGCTCGAGTCTCGAGTCCGCCCAGGACGCGTACTGACGCCAGGTACCTCAAGACCAAGAGTAACGCCCACGCCACTCCCCCGTTAGTAAGGACGTCGATGCGTCGTTCGCGTTCGATGATGCTGAGAAGGCAGATTATCTCGCCGACTGAATAAAAATCTAGTGCACTCCATCATCAACACCCGCCGACCAGGCTCATTTGGAGGCAGAATCAGCATGTAGGACTTCCCTCCCACCGGAAGGTCCCTCGTTAGAGGCAGTCAGCTTCAGGCAAGGTCACTCCTACGTTCGCCAAGTTCCTAGACTGGTCGAACACGTTATTAACCGCTTCTCGCGCAAGCGACCATTTCAAACTCTCGCCGTCTTTTTCGATGTCGAGAAGGCCTTCAACAAGGTCTGGCACGACGGCTTGATCTTCAATCTGTACTCTCTTCAAGTGCCCGACAGGCTCGTCTCTATCATACGAGCCTTTCCTGTCGAATCGCACCTTCCGTTGTCACGCTGGCAGTGCACTCTCGTCCAGCCGCCCCATTTTAGCGGGGTCCCTCAGGGATCCTGCTTCTCCCCCCTCCTCTTCGCGCTGTACACTAGCGACATCCCCAAAGATCCTGCTGACAATCTCGCGCTTTTTGCGGGTGACACCGCTCTCTACGTCTCGGGCAATAGCCATCCCAGGCTGGTGCGGACCGTCCAGACGGCGATCGGGCGCCTCGGCGTCTGGTTTCCTAACTGGAGGATCGATATCAGCCCGGCGAAGAGTGAAGGCCTGCATTTTATCCATCTCGCAGCAGGAAAACTGTTTGCTTCCTCACCCCGGGAGAAATCTCCCTCTTCAACCGCGTCATTCCCTGGAAGGACACCGTCAAATACCTCGGCGTCACTTGAGACCGCCGCCTCAGATTCTCAGCCCAAGCTCGCAAACAGGAGTAAAGCGGCCTCAGTGCTAGACTACTTACATCCCCTGATATACAAAAGGAGCAAGCTCTCTCTTCGCCACAAGTGCTGCTCTACAAGACTTGCGTTAGGCCTATCCTGATCTACGCGAGTTAAGTTATCATACATCTGCACGATATATGAAAACTACACTCAAGACACACGTCAATACCCTGTAGATCCTCCAGAACCGCTTCAACCGGCTTGCTACCGGAGCGGAGTTGTATCAGAGGAACATAGACCTGCACAGTAACCATCGCCTTCCCACAATCGAACAATTCATCAATGACTGTGCTCTCATTCACTTCGAGGTGGATATGCACCACCCCAATAAATTAATCGCTAATACAGTCGACTATGTGCCGATTCCAAATCTACGCTAATATAATCTCTATCCTAGCGTCGTCCGCGTAATATGTTAGTCTCGATGCAAGGGTCGAATCAGATAGATAAAACACTTAACTATCAACTCAATGCACAACACCACATGCACCTACAATACCAGTCCCCGATACACCGTAATCGTCGCTCATCTCGCTCGCTGACGAGCGGGACGGAAACAAAACTCGCACACCGCGTACACCAGATAATCCCGAATACCCGGGCGCTTCTCGCCTCCGCGTATTGCTCACAGGCGAACGATAGTCGCGGTTAGGACCCGCGCCCAACGTCGACTATCACGTAGCTCGTCTCTTGACAATTAGGCTATGCCAGCTTCTTTGGCCGTAGTAATGTAGTGGAAGAGCCAGTTTCAAAGAAGCTGTAATGGTCGTCAATAAAACTAACAGAGCAAACTTCACCGAACCCAGCAGCAGAAGCAGCAGCAATTACTGTTTTCCTATAGGAGACTCATCAATAAGAATAAAGCTTAATATAAAAGATTGTGCATAAAATACCTGTGTTAGCACATATCCATAGAAGAATGAACCTAAAATTATACTCTGCTGTTCCGGTGTCCAGTTAAAATCACCAGGTTTCTAAAAAAAAAAGAAGATAGATAAAAATAATAAATCCTAACTACTTAAAATTATTTAACATAGTAAACCCCATATGAAAAATCATATATGATAAGAATCAGTTTAACCACTATAAGACAGAAAAAAATATATGATTAGTTTAATTTGTATATTTTAATATTTCATACACCTCTTTATGACAGATTCTCCTGCAGCTCTTAAAATATTTAAAGTATTAACCACCAGGCTTTTTGATGACTACAATGAAAATCACACAAAACACACTTTTTTTTTATTAATTTAATTATTTCACATTATTCTTATAAATGACAACATTTATTTGAAACAGCATTACCAGAATATATAAATTGTTTGAAAATCAACATATCTTAATCATTATATTGTTACAAATATTTATTGTCACTTCGTTTAACAAATTGCTTGAATATTTAAATAATAGAAATTATTTTGAATTAAAATCTTTAAGATAATTATGACATACATAACATAGTTAATGTAAAATACTTACAGATGGTATTGAGCTATTAGATGGTGTTGATGCTGGGCATACATCTAACGATGAGTTATTTTGCACAGTAGTTGAATTAATCATAGCCACAATTGCAACCGAAAGGTTTACGCGCATAGCATATACATTGGCAAAACCTAAGAAACCCATAATGCCCAACACTGTTCGACTCTTGATCCATCCTGTGGTTTCCTCTTAATGAAATGGAATGCTCATTAAATCACAAATTATAAAACTGAATGATTGATTAATGGTTAAACAGCGCAATTTTCTAACAGAGATGTAAACTAAGTATTATTTAAGTACTATTTACTTATTTAAAATTAAAGAGTGGGTGCTGTATAAACTCTAATTAGCGATTAAATTCATTCTTTAAAAACATGACCTAGAAATAGCAAAAGGTCTTTACCTCGATCAATTTGTACTAGATTACGATGACTATTTGTAACATCATTTTGTATATCCGCATTTATGATAGGATCTTCTTCTATTGGTAATGACATGGTGAATTAAAATAAAAGCGCATTCCTTAAATTAAAATAAGAATGGATATTAACTATATTCTAACTAGTTATACATAAACTTCAAATCTGTACAGCTAACACAATGAGTCACTAACTCACAACATTGTACATAAACAAAGGAATAACCTTGCTGATTCTGTCATAATTTTTTTATCTTTCGCTCCAGGCGCAGGCTATAGTCTTTCGACCATACCGCCTAGTTTGTCGTAGAAATTTTCGTTTAATTATATATTAAGTTCATTTATGTCTTTCGTAAAACGGTAAAGTAATTAATTAGTAAATTTAAATTTTTTTTTAAATCCCTGTTTTAATTGATGTTAAATCTTTGTCAAGTGGTGTTAGATGTATTATCATTTGTTTTGTCAGTGATCTTTACATGTATCAATTTTTTTCTATTTGCCCATGGCGCAATCTTTCGACCATACCGTTTAGTCTTTCGTAGAATTTTTCCTTTAATTATACATTAAGTTCATTTGTCTTTCGATTGTCATAAGTTTAAAACACAGATAACATACCATTATTTCGACAGATAAAAAAGATAGCCCATACCTGATTAAGAATAATCTTGGATGTGAAAGACGGTTTCCAGATTAAATGTTTAAAATAAAAAAATAAATTAATCTAGGTAATGTTGGAAACGTGTTCAACTTCTTTAGACATTTAAAAGAAAATTTTCCAACACATGTAACGGATAAAATTCAACAAAATGAACCAAAAATGAAAACGATACATTTTTTTTGTCCTTTCATTTTTTTAAATAATTCTTCGACTAGACTTAAAATATTGCATAGAAATTATACTTGAAAACAATTTATCAAGAAATCAATACCATGCACTTTAAAAATGAAAAATACGAGGCAAATGTAATTCCATGTGTTGTTGACTAATAGTAGCTGTGATTTAAAAAAATTTGTGACAAATACTTATTGCAAAATATTCTAGACATTCACCAACGCTTTTTTTACTAACAACTCACAATATACAAATATAATAGTGCTTGTATTTTTTGTTCATTACTATATTTAGGCTATATAATAAGTGCTTTTAAAAACACTGAATTATATACTATATATATATACTAAAACTGTTAATAATGTTATAGCTATGCATAAAAAAACGGAAATTTAGCAAAGTACGCAGTTAATCATTCATTCATTTCAACATTTTTGAACACAAATTGTAATAATATAAAACAGCACAGCTCGGCATCTCTCGATCCACTAACATAGGTCTTACTTCTGCGAGAAATTTTAGCTCAAAAAATTATTCGAAGATATTACTCTTACTAATAACATTTGTTTTTTATTTAAAATAAAAATCCTGCCTCAAAATAATTGACTATTTATTAACAAATATAGTATGAAAAATTTATTAATATTTTTTGCAGCATTTATCTGGATTCAAATAATTTTAATGTAGGAAAGTTTTTCCACAACATTGCTATTTCTAGAAAACATACCATAAGATAAATATAAATAAGATTTTCTTTGTATATTGATTTTATTAATAATATTAAATTGCAAATTTCAATATTTCCTTATACATTATATGTAATGATGTTACTTTACACCTGACGATTCCATCACTTTTTAAAAAATATGCAAGTAAATATATATTTACAAAGAAATAAATTGAAATTGTAAAAAAACAGTGGTATTTATTTCATTTAAAAATATTTATTGTTACATACACTTCTTTTATCATATCCAAACTAATCTATGTTTAACCACTTATAAAAAATTTACTTCCAGAATAAATATTTTTTTATTAAATACCTGTCTTTCATGCATAAATCAAAATATAGGCCAGAGAGTTTTACTAACAGTTGGCAAAAGCAAGCCCATAATAATAGTAGACAGAAGATTCACACTATGATTGTCTAATATATTCCTTCCACTGATGTGTTTCACAGCCTGATTTGAATGACTCACAATTTTCCCATTTTTATCTAAACCTGCAAATTATAAAGTTATGAGTTTCAATCATTGGCCAAACATTTTTATTTAATACAAATTAATCTGAATTCTTATTATACCTGAATATTGTAAAGTAGCTCCCAAAATTGAGTCTACAAAGCTACCAAAAAATCCTGCAAAAGCACCAAATAAAATTATGGGCCATTGTGGGGGTCCATACATCCATAGATTAGCATCAGAGAAATAATAAATTGCAAAATAATGACTTATCCCAATAACAAGACCCCCCAATGTACTAAAAACAGTTCCAACAAAACTTATTCCTCCATTTGTTCCTTTTGGTACTCTCTTCCATGAAGTTATAAGAACAGGGTCACCTTTGCTATAAACTGTGCCTAATTCTGAAGCCCATGTATCCCCATTACAGCATGCTAAAACACCTAAAATTAATTAACAAACTACATATAATACTTACAACACCCTTTAAGTCATACATTGTAAATAATTTTAGTTTTTTCTCTCCACATATATAAAAACATAAACTGGTTATATTGTAGACTTTATGTGGTTGAAATGAATGAAAAAGAAAATTAAATTAACAAAAATTTTTACTCATTCAATGGTTGGAGAATTAAAAATAAAAATATACAATGGCTAAACATCTATGTTAGATATAAATATCATTTTCTTTTTTTAAAAAAATCATAACAATTTCAAATTTCCCTGAAAAGTTTTAACTATAAGAGAAAATAAAAAACTTACCTAAAACGCCTAAAGAAAGCCAAGATGCTCTATAATCTTTATAAAAATTTATTGGTCTTTCAGTTGCACCAACGTCTAATAGATATAACAAACTTAATTGTGTGGCCATACCTCCATTGCAAAGAACTTGAATCCAATTTCTTTGTCCTCCTGGAAAATTATATTGATTTGATCCCACTGCCCACTGTATGTGGGCAGCACAGGATGGATTGGTTTGAATTCTTAGTGGAGGCAGATAGCCAGCAGTGGAGGTCTAGTGGCTGATAATAATGATAATGTAATTTTTACAATGTAATTACATTGTAAAAAATATTTTTTTACTTTCAATTATTATCAATAATAAATTAAATTATTTTCAAATCTAACCTTCTTTAAACTCTTCTTCAAATTTTTTTTTCAAGTTTGACCATACTTTAGTTGCTTTAGAAGATGTCAAAAAAAATACTAACAAATCGATAAAAAAACAAAAATTGGCCAATGTTAGAACAAATCCTACTATGAATCCTAATAGGGCTCCACTTATATTAAGAGTTTTCTTCTTATATCCATAGACACTTATAAACAGTGGTATTAAGCATGAAGCTAACCACCTCATGGGAGATATCACTATAGGCTCTGAAAGTAAATAGACCAAATTAACTGTACAGTCTAATTAATTTATAAGAAAACTAATATACTCAGAATAATTATTCTTACTAAAGATGGATGGAAAATAGCAATAGAAAATAAAATTATTATTTTCACAAAAGTAACGATAAACCTTATGCTATTTGTTTTCATATTAGAAATTAGTAACTGTGTAGAGCTTAAGCGCAAACGGACTTTATATTTCCTATGCTGCTGTTGGATTCGGTGAAGTGTGCGCTGGTAGTCTTTTTGATGACTATTACAGCTTCATCGAAACTGGCTCACGGATCTGTTGATCCATGAGCTCTTTTAATACGTTCACGCCGGAGCGTCCCACCGGTGGCTCGCGCTAGGTTGCGCCATCGGGTGGCGCGTACCAATGGTGACTCGCGCTTGATTGCGCCATAAGAGACTGAAAATGTAAAAAAAATTTCTAACCACCCTTTTAGTTATTTTTACTGGCAGAAATCTGTGGTCAGGATATAAAAATAGCATGAGTGATACAACTTGCAAAGTAAGCACTCACTGTACTACTGATAAAACAAGATGCCGCGCGTGCAGGTCTGAACAAGCGAGAAGCGCGCGTCGCCAGATGAAACGCGATGTAATTTGTGCGCCACCACCGGTCGAAACAAATGAAAATCGGCGCCGGCGTCAACGTGTTAAATTCCCGTTGCTGGGAACATTGGAAGGTATAACAAGGAAACCAATGATCATAATTCACCCTATCGAAGGGTGAATTATCATGCGTTGCAAGTTATTGAAACTTTACTCATTAAAGAACTTGATTTTCACGTTTTCCATCACCGTAAACAAAAAGCTTATGGATGGATCCACGCGTCTTCATGTTCAATAACGCCAATTTTATCTCACTTAAAACTAATCTACCACAGTCTCAATAAATAAAACAATTAGAATGAAATACGTTTAAAAGAAATTTACTGCTTACCATCAAAACCTTCATCCTTAATTACTAATTTCGAATAAATTATGTTAATAATCCACATCGACATCGAAAGTGGTATAGCAATCACACTAATAAGTAATGTAATGAAATGATTATTCTTAAGAAAAATTGTGTCATTTTTTTCATCCATGTTAATTTATAAACAAATAAAATTCACATCTTTAGCAAAAGAAAATATAAGACTAAAATGATAATTTTCACTAAAATGTTGCGCTTCTTCTAGTCAGATATGAAAATATACTTCAGACATAACACCTTTAAGACTGTATTTTGTACACTGAAGTCCATAAATGTACAATAACTGTAATTCCTTATCCTTATCGACAGTAAAGATCTATATTACGATTCAGTCTGTTACATTTAATTAAAATTGCTAATACTTTTTAGAAAATTAAGTTATCAATTACATTTACAGAAGTTGCACCATTAATTCATACCATAAAAATATAGAAATAATAATTAATAAGTAATAGTAAAATTATATTTACAAATATACAAATTGTTAACAATAATTATTAATTTGTTAGTATTCTTGTGCAGTTACTTCTTGTAACGATCAGTGGATAACTTTAATTGTTGAGATTCTAAATGATGATAAAAAATCTTATTTTTTGCTAAAAGTTCATCATCAATGTAATTAATGTGAAATGCATAATTTATCTATGCTTTTATTACATTTCCTATATCTGTCATTGTCAATTTTTATCAATATTTTGATAATAATATCATCTGTGGTACCATTATTGTTGCTCTGTTGATTGGCGACAATCAAGACATTTTTATTATAAGTAGAAAAATGTTATAAAAAGCCTTGACAGAAATTACAATGAAACCTTTAATCGATTTCGATGAGTGTCTTAGAGATTCGCCAAAGTTTAGGTAAGAAGTCTAATTTAACATTAACGAAAGTTGTTTGTAGGAAGTGAAATTTTAGACGTGTTTTGTATTTTAATATTCAAACGTGCCTAACTTGTGTACTCTAGGGAACAGCTGGAAACTGAAGAAGCTAGTATTGACGGTTTAGAGCAGAAGCTTGATAAAGTTCTCAAAACATGTTCTTTTATGATAGAATCAGGCAAAACATATATGACTCATAGAGGGTGAGTATAATTATGTTACTTTGTTTTTATGTTAATAAATATTACTTTGCATTATAAAATAATTTACTAATATGTTATATAACCATTATTTCTAGCATAGCTAACAACTGTATTAATTTAAATTTTAATAGTACAGTCTATCGCAATTTACGATACTTGAGTTAATGTTTGATTTGTACTCGAGATTATTATATATATCATTTTTAAATATTTTGTTAACAGTTATAAGTATTGTAAATAATAGAAATATTTTTATCCAAATCAAATATAAATAATGACACATTGAAAGAGTTCACAAAATTCGCTATTATATTTATTATACTATATCATTGTTTTGATACCTTGTTAAGTAGATGGTACACCTAAGATAAAATTAATCCAATAAAATTTATCACAATGAAACTTTCAATATTTTATTTTGACCTTATATCTTAATTTTTATAACTTATTCAGACAAGTTATGGTGGCACCTGTACAATTTAAAAAAAAAATTTTTTTTTGCATTATTTACATATTTCAATCTGATTTCAAAATTTGTTTTCTATTAAGAACAATTTTCCATTGGTGTATAATTTATATTATTGTAGACTAATTATGAAACCAAAAATTCCCAAACTCTGTGTTATATAAATATATGTCTTTTACAGTACTTTATTTATTTTATAATTTATCCCATTAAAATATTAAATCATGCACTTATTAACTATATTTTTTTGATGTAATAACAGTATCTACTTTTTTTTTAAATTATCCATATTGGTTATAGTGCATTTACAAATGCTCTGTGGGATTTGAGCAACAGTTTTTCTGAGGATTCAGCTGTCTTGGCTACATTGAACCGCATGATACATGCGCTCCAGGAAATGAATAAGTTTCATTCAATCCTTTTAGACCAGGCATCCAGGACTGTACTCAAGAATCTCTCTGCATTTATTAAAATGTAAGTAATTATTTATTTAAGAAGTTTTCTTGAATTGTTAGAAATTTAATAGCAAAAATCACTTTCAAACTAAACATCACCCAATAAGTTCCAAAAAATTGTAATAAAATTAAAACTTTTTTTTTGTGGAATTGAAATTTTAGGAAATAAACAATAATCAATTGAACTAAGTTTCCCTACTCTCTAATACAAAATGTGATGTATGAAGTAGATATGGTTGCTGCATTTATGTATGTCATGGATATATTTATGTTAATAAAACAATTATATTATAACTATAACCATTATATCTATTTTGAAGTAAATTGTATTCATCATTTTGATGATTGTGAAACTGGTCATATTCTAAATTTATTTGGAAGAGGAATGCAGAAATTAAGTTATGTTAGCATAGCAATAATTAGTGTTCTATCAGTTTATATTTGGCCACTTACATAATTTATTTAGTTACCAAAATGTAATAAATATATTTATAATAATAAGTTTTTCTAATTTTGTAGAATCATATGTACTTATTTTATTTTATTTTATTCAAAAAAAGCTAGTACCAAATATCATATCATATCAGTGGGGATATGTTACCAATAACAAGTGTATACATTGTGCAATTATGGTAAATTTTGTACTAAACCACAATATTTCTATTTATAAGTTTTCTTCAGATTATTACTTGTAACAAAGTGCAAATGTTATAGGATAAAAACTGACTAACCTGTTTCAGAACATTTCAACTTGCAAAACAAATGATACTGAATTATTTTTAGGTACCTATTTTATTTTATTTTGTTTTGTTATAGAGACATTAAAGGTGTTAAAGAAAGCAAACATCATTTTGATAAAATCTCAAATGATCTGGATATAGCTTTAATAAGAAATTCTCAGGTAAGTAGCCTTTCATTACAATAGATATCATGAAATAAAATGATGAATAATATTTGTAGGTTTTTCTTTTTTAAAACTGTGTAGGAAGGTATCACGACACTGCCTGTTTATACTGGCAGACAGCAGTGTACAAACAATACTATGTTCCAAGTGATAAATTATATTGAGTGTTAACCCTGTTATTACCAACATTTTACAACATGTATGATACAATTCTAAGCAAAATTTACAATTCAACGTAAGCTTCTGAAACTAGCAAATTTATCACAATATCAAAGAAATACGAACATTAACTATGTTAGGTACAATATTAATCAATTTTTATGCCAGGTGTCACGTCATAAAGCGGGGGATGTTGAGGAAGTTGTGAATTTATTGCTTGCCACTCGCTCTTGTTTCCGACATACTGCGCTGGATCATGTACAGAAAATCACCATGTTACAGGCGCGCAAACGGCACGAAATCTTAGCTACCGTAAGTTTACGAATTCATATTGTAATTTATTACTATAATATTTAATTGTATCCACTATTATAGTTTAAAAGTAAGTCCTTTACTTAACAAAAGTAAACTTTGGAGAATTAGTGTCAATCTTTTCGTAGCGTTAAGATATTTGTAGTATGTTTAAAATGCTATTAAAAATTGACATCGTAGGATTAATGTTGGTCCTCCTTGTCGTAAATCCACTCCTAATCATTAAAGTATACAGCATCAACGTCTATGCTCTAAGCAGTAAAGTACACTCTTTACGGTGTTTTTATTTGAAGGTCGCGAAAAGAAATGTAGCACGTCATATTCAGTATCGAGACTACTGCTGTAATATATGCAATAAACGTAAGCGCAATATTCTAATAGGTTAGAACGTATATTCGCGTCTGATTGTGCTACTGTATATAAAAATTGTATTGTAGCTCAGTTTACTACCTCTAAAATTAAATTATAAAACTTTTTACGTAATTATTCTTAATGAGGATTTTCATTATAAAATTGTAGCTGTTAATTTTATGACTGTATCAATTTTCGTATAGAGTACTTTTTAGGATCACGATTAACGAATGTATAGTTTAAATACTAATGATTATATCTATAAATAATGATGATGAAACAAACGTTATCAGCATTGCTGTGTTGCAAGTAGAGTAGGTAAAAATGCTTTACCATCAACGGCCTACTTATTACTTAACCTCTTCAAGGACGATTTTTAATTACCAAAAGAGAAATATAAGTAAATTTTAAAATTCCAACAAAACCCATTAATTTTATTTTCATCAGTGGTCAAGTAACGGAAGGTGAAGAATTATTACAATACATATGTTAAAGATTTTCATCTATGTATTAATGAAATTTAACTCTAAAAGCAAAAACTTATCGTCCTCGTATGCGGCCAAAGGCGTGAAGAGATATAGATCATGTGAAATTGTCCTTAAGTGTGAGCCTATTGCCTAAAATATAAATCTGTGATTCGTTATGCTTCCTGTGTTTCTGCACAATTTTATGCCTCGTCATTTTCTTTTACATACACCTTAAATTAGTAGTTATATTTTATTTATTAGGGAAAAATTTTCTTCGCATTTTATACAAAATTTAAAAAGTTTTTTTATAATGTTTATTTACATTTGACTTAAGTATGTAAGTGTAATTTTTTGAATAACTTTTTGTCATCTTGTAGGTAGGGGCGTGATCCCATTGCTATAAAAGTTTTGGGCTTCTGATCAAAAAACTGCGACAAATGGTTTTGGCAGTCCTCTCGTGATATTAACCTGACACTGCCTAATAAATTCTGCAAAGACCGAAACAGGTGAAAATCTAAAGGTGCAAAGTCAGGACTATACTGCGGATGCATTAACGCCTCCCAGCCAAACTCTTGTAATTTTTGCCGAGTGGCTAAAGATGTATGAGGTCTAGCGTTATCATAGTGAAAAACCACACTCCTTCTATTGAATAATTCCGGCCTATTTCTCTCAATTTTCTGCTTTAATCTCACCAGTTGTTCGCAGTACAGTTCAGAATCGATAATCATGCCGGGCGGTAACAGCTCCTAATGAATAACGCCTTTCCAATCCTACCATACATACAGAATGAACTTGTTGCGGGTTAACCCGGGTATCGCCACAGTCTGTGAAGCCTAACTGGCATTTGAACACGATCTTTTTGGCAAGTGCTAGTTGTATGTGATCCACTTTTCATCACCAATTCTCAGCTTCTACAAAAATGGTTCGGTTTCATTACGTCGTAATAAGAATCACAAATGAGTACACGATTCATTAGTTTTCTTTCTGAGATCATGAGGCACCCAAGTATCGAACTTTTTTGTGTATCCAGCTTTTTTAAATGCGCCAAAACCGTTTTGTGATCAATTTCTAGTTCTCTAGCTACATTGTAACTACTAATATGACGATCTTACTCCACTTTTTCAAAAGTGGCGTCAGTTTTGTCCGTAACAGAGCGACCACAGCGACGTGAATCTTTGATATCAAAATTTCCAGATTGAAAACGCTTAAACCAAAGTTGCGCTACTCTCACAGATAGTACATTAGGTCCATAAACATCACAAATTTTTGTCGCGGCTTGTGTTGCATTCCTACCTTTTTTGTAGTAAAATTTTAAAATGTATCGAATTTCTTCATTAGATTTACTCATTTTAACAATAAGAAAAAAAATGAAAATCACACATTTTCCTATTTTGAATTTGGAATTGTCTTTATTAAAATTAAAACTGTAATGATACCAAAAGCAGCCAGATACAAATGGTATAGCTAAAGAGGTTTTATTACAAGTTCATACGCTTATCGCATTTCAGGGAAAGCGATAAACGTTTCAAAATCTAAAATAAGCTACAGTCAAATAAGATTATTTCGGAACAAAACAATGTATCAATTACATAGATGGATGGCACTGTAATTGTAGATAATCAACAATGCATGCTTCTACTCGAGTTGCATTGTTGGTATTCCCGCATGTCTGCTATCGTTCTAGTGCGCCGAGCGAAAATCTTGGGCTGGCAGGAAACTAATCACGCTTGGTACGCAACGTGTTAATATTACTTCGAAACGGGTCACGAAATGTTTTACAAATTTCCACTTCTTACATTTGTAAATATAGAAAGATCATTTTCGGCATATGAATGAATATCATGTAATAAGCAGACTAGATTAAAGCCGGAAAATATAGAAAAATACAACTGATTGCAACTGACCAAGTAGGTATTTAGGTACATAGTTTTAACTTAAAAACTTATTTTTTTATATTACTACATAAATTTTGAAAAATATTGCAAGTTTTTATTAGTTTGATTTGCTAGATTTAGATGCATTTTGATTTGTCTTCGTTCTTTTATTTGTTTCTACATATTATTTAGAACTAAACAAAAGGTAAAATCCAATTGTTATACAATAACACTAACAGTTTTTATATATTTAAGTATTGTCCCGGAAGATGACCCGTAAACAAAAAAAAATTAAGGAAGTCTCCACTTTTTGACTGTTCCTTAAAGCTTAGGTAAATATATTCAACCTATTCCGATTACTGGTGATCACTTTCCATCAGATGAACCGCTCGCTTATTTGCCTACTCTTTCAAAAAAGTTATTGTATGATGATGTTCTACGTCATTGAAGTTAAACTAAATCAATATATATTTCTTGCCCGTTACCATACTAAAAATAATTTTACACATTACATGGAATTGCGTCGCATGACGAATCTCATTAGTGCGTAACTAGGTTAAGGTGTCTGTTTTACATAATTTAATTTTAATATTAATTAGACTTACTTCAATTTCACACAATAAGTGTATATAGATTTAAACCGACTACAAGAAGGATGTACTCTATTTGACGCGTTTTTTTACACTATCACGCATAACTTTTTTCAAGGCCAATTTTTATTTGAAAGAGAGACCTTACTGTTGATGCTATAGAAATTAATATTAGAAAAATACAACCATGACGTACATATTGACCAAGTTAATTTTTGGTTTTGGACGATTCTTTATTTATCGAAAATATTATATTTCAAAGTTCATCCTTGAAAATTTCAATCCTTAACTCTTCAAATTTCTGGACATATGTATCGACATTTCTACTTTTTGGTACAAAATATTCATCGGTTTTTATTAAAAATATATTAAGCTATAAGGCTTTAAACTCGAAGACACATTCAATAGTTAATAGAATGCTGCTGGATTCGGTGAAGTTTGTGCTATTAGTCTTATTGACTACTATTACAGCTTCATCGAATAGATATATTGTGGATTATTGAATTCAAAACTGCAGTGTACTGCCATAATATCGATATTCTACAACCATATCAAAGAGAAATCTTATTGAGTAAACATCGCCTTTGTGAATATCAATTCTAATAAACTTTGTGATGTCTATAAAGAAAACGATGAATCTACTGTTATACTTGAATTTGTATATTCTGTCCATGTCCAATTCGTTGAACCTTTTATTACAAAAAGGAAGATTAAATTAATGAATATTCATTTATTTCCTAGTATATTGATAACTTTAAAAAAAAATCGTGCCAGTGTTTATCTGCTGTAGTAAGTATAAAAAAATTTATACTCTTAGTTTGGAATCGAGAATTATTTCGTCGAAATTTCAATAATAATGTCTCTAAGAAGATCACAACTAGTTACAAATAAAACTAATTTATTGTTTTATATTATCAATTCACATTACTGGTTCGATATCGTCAGTAAGAATTTCAAATATAATATTGCTTGCGCAAGTCAAAAGTAGAATCTGTCACGTAGAGTATGTTTTATTTTTTATTGACAAGTCGCTCCGCGCATTGAATAACAATAAGTTTAGTTAATTGTTTAATTACGAAATCGTGATATTACGTCGTCGCAGTTGTGTGATACACAGATTTAGATTTTGTACCATTTACCAGTACTGTGAAAATAATACCAGTGGTAACGTTCATATTTAATATTCCTTTTTTTATATACTTATGTACATACTGTTATTTTCATAATTACTTATCAATTAAAGATTCTTTAACATTTTTCCTATATATATTATTTTCGGAAACTACTCTACGGTAGGAATATTATGTTTCAGTCGTCACAGTTTTTAATCTTGCACAAATGCAACGCATCAACAATTCCCTTGATTTTAACGGTATACTTGACCGATGATGGTCACCAAAATTACGAAGTTTTTGCCGTATTAAAAAATTATAGTAATAAAACAATTAATAAAATGTATAATGGTTACGAATATATTTCTAATAATAACATTTATGTATTCACTGTAGGATGGACAATTATTATATATAGCGGATAAAAAACCTTACAGAACAAATATGCATTGAGTTGAATTTCTAAGTCTCCGTCTTTTATCCTATTATTTGTTTTACACTTTGCTGTTATTGCAAATTTGCATCGTTTTCGATATTATTTTTACCTGTCGGGTTGGTTTCGTGTGGGTAATTTAGAACGGCAATGAACCAGCTTATTGACTCTTTATTGTCATTAGTTATGTTAATTAGTATTTATCGATTGAAATCCTTAGTGAAAGGTGTGCAGTTTTCTATATCATATCCGCACCTGATAACAGATATGATATCTATAAAATAAATGCGACAATGAGTCATTAACACTGGCACCAATACCAGACCATCCTCAAACATTGTCAGCAAACGCGCCCACTCCGTACGTCAAGGTCACTAGTAACTAACGTGACTAAAAGACTAAACTTCAAAGTAATCCACTTTTGTCATCTAAAGAGGACGGTTATGCGTTTTGTTGCACAAAGAATTTGTGTGAAACTGCGCTGACCGCGGTTTGATTATAAAAATAATTTACTTCGAATCGGATTGTGGGCAAGTGCAACTATAAATTTAGTAATTTGTTGATTTAGACAATTGAATACTGTGCTCGATTTTATTTACTTAAATGGTTTCATCCTCTACACCCAAAAATAATCAAACAAACTAAATATAATAAAACGTATTATCTGATTAAATTCTCCGAATAGAACTATTGTTTTTGTAGTTTAAATATATATTATATTGTAATAATAATTTATTTATTTTCTTTTCTTTTTAGTTTTTATCATATATACAAGCTTGTTGCACTTATTACCATCAAGGCGCTGACTTATCCGAAGATTTGGAACCATTTCTTAAATCGACTGCGGACGAGGTACCGTGGATTTTTTGTGGTGTTTTTGACATTAACATATGTAAGCTTTAGAGGTTAAAACTTAATTTCCTTGAAATTAAGCATCATTAAACGATATTCTGTTATTTTTCTGCTAAATTGTCTTTAATATTACAATAATAACAAAGTTAAAAAGTACGTTTTATTATAACGCCATAATTTAAAGGGTATATGTTTTCGATTTATACATTTAGTGGTAACTTAAACACTCACTATATTCTGATAATAATACCGTCTAATAATAAAAAGCTAGAACCTCTTGCATTATATTAAGGAACTGGAATATTATGAGGGCGTTTTGGTAATTCAGTGACATTAAGCTTAATACAATTTTTTTTTAATTCAATTGATTCTTAATTAAAAACTCCTTGTTGATTTTATGTTGTTCCATTTTTAAAATCGGTGCAAAAAAAATAATTTGAAGCATTTATAGATACGTATAGGAGAAAAATGAATTTCGTGTATTGATCAAGCACTACTTTTTACGTGGTAAAACTATTAAGCAGACGGAGGATAGAATTCAAAAATATTATGGGGACTCTGCTCCATCTCATGGAATGGTTCATAAGTGGTTCACTGAATTTCGTTGCGGTCGTACCAGCACAAAT